>VDFB02281492.1:682728920-682797930 GCA_007258455.2 Sequoia sempervirens
TGACCTTCATCTATATCATGAAATAGTCACTAGTCATGAGTATCCATTTGTACCCTACACTAGAGATAAGGTTCATTATTAAGAAAAAATTCAAGCCCCATTGTGGAAAGGGTTCCTCAGTCACGATTGGGCTCAATGGCATGGTAGAGTTCTTCCACTTGCCAATAAAATATTGGCATTAGGTGCATTTTAACACAAGATGGTGGGATTCCAAGAACATAATAGGCCAGTAGTAGCCTTCCCACATGATCTTCAAAGTAGTGGTCTTGGTAGGGAAGTGACTACCCTCTAGGATACTATGGAACTCATTTAGAATCCTTTTGATTTGTGGCTTTTCCACACAACAAAGGAGGATTCCATCATAGTTTATTTTTAAATATAACTCTCTTGATCAATATGTATCCAACACCTTGCAGCCTATAGTATTATCATTTGTGAGCTAGGGCTTCGGTTGGGTACTAGCTAGTCTACATGAATCTTATCATATCAACCACCCACAACTTATCAGAATTGAACTGGTTTGTGTAGATCTAGTGAGTTTTCTCCTTTTGTTGTAGGGCCTAGTTCTTGTGTGAGATATTTATAAAGGCCTAGACTCCTCAGACTAGCTTGATTGGTTAGATTTCCACATAGTACTTTAAGATCTTGGTGATCCAGTTGGCCCTCTTCTTAGTTATCTTACCCTTGGTGATGTACTCTCTAATACTAAGATGGGCAACGAGGACTATAATTTTTCTTACTGAAACCAAGTGTTAAAATTTTTTGAGGCTTTTTATGATGGAAAAGGATTTCTTTTCAATGTAGTTATATCTTATTTAGTATCCTTTAAGAGTCTAGGAATGGAAATAAATGGGATGCTCTCTGCCTCCTTCGTCTCTTTGTGTGAGCATAGTGGCTATGTTGTGCTAGCCACTACAAATGTATAAGAGGAAGTCCTTAGATAAGTTCAAGTTAGATAACACCAGATCTATAGAGATGGCTACTTTAACCTCCTCAAAATCAAGCTGTCCTTTAGGGGTCCATTTAAACATTAATCCCTTCTTCAACATCAGCATGATGGGTCTCGCGATGCTTGCGAATTGTAAAATAAATCAGCTAATGAAGTTAATTTTCCCTTAAAAATACTATAGCCCTTTCTAGTTGATAGGAAGTGGTAGTTCCATTATACCCTTCACCCTTTCAGGGTCTATCACTATTCCTTCTTTTGATACCACAAAGCCAAGTAGCTTGCCTTTTGGTATGCCGAAAAAACATTTTTTGTGATATAAGGAAATTTCAAACTATTGGCACCTCTAGAAGACCATTTCCGGATGATCAAAATGATCATCTTTTGATTTGGAGAAAATGGTTAGGTCATCTAGATATATGAGGACGATCCTAATGATCAATCCCTTGAAGATGATATCCATCACTCGTTAGAAAGTAGCACCCACATTGGAGAGGTAGAAGGGAATCTTTGGGAAATTTCCCCACTTAGTGGTGAACATCATTTTTTGATGGTCCTCTTTCTTTACATAAACTTTGTTATAGCCTGAGAAACCATAAAGTAGCAAGAAAATACCTAATCCAACCATGGTATGTAGAATTTTCTCAATTTAGGGAAAAGGATATTGGTCTTTCAACAAGGCCTTATTTAAGTCCCAAAATTCCAGACAGAGTTGTATGTCACTATTAAATTTCTTTGAAAAAAGATGAGATTGGATGCCTATGTGGAGTGCTTAATCAGATATATGATCTTTGAATCAATCAACTTGGTAAGCTCCTTCACCATCAATGCTTCTACCTTTGGTTTAATTGGTATTTTCTTTCATTGGATAGGTTTAGAGCCTTCAACCAAGTTGATAGTAAGTTGGATCTAATACTAGGATCATAGCCCTTGAGGTCATCATAGGTCTAGGGGTATGTTCAAGATCATCATGGAAAAAATAGGCCCTTATGGGGCAAAAAATTTAGAAAAATTAGAGTAAGGGAACTTGATGTAAAAATTTGAACAAGTTATCTATATTATCTCAAAAATATGTAAGAATATAATCTATAGAAAATTGAATGTAGTTTCTAAACTACTAGGTTTGTTTAAAAAATCATTTGGTGAAAATTTGAAATTTCAAATGTAGTGGCAATTCTAAAATTTCCGTGGAAAATAAGAAGTAGGTGTCTGCCTAACCACCCTAACCACAATAAAATGATAATATTTTTTTATAAGATTTTATATGTATGTAGAGGAATCATCTCCCGATGTGATGCATATTTTTTTGTAATTTTTTTCCAAGTAAATAATTAATTATGATTTTTTATTACAACTTTTGAAAAATATAAAAACTCACATGTCTAACCACCTTAACTTGATCAAAACTTCATGAAATTCATTTTATTTTTTTAATCCTATAGTATGTACATAGAATTTGATGCATGTTTTGTATTCAAAAAATATGATACCATTTGAAAGCTATAGATGTTTTTCAATTAGCCTATCAATTAGGACTTTAGCTCATAATTTTACTAGAAAATGAATAATAGTTAATGACAAATCTTAAAGTAAAGAATAATTTTATATCCGTGGAAAGCTGAGAATCTCCTTTAAAAACCCTTTTCATTTCCTCAATTTTGGGTAAAATAATAGTCGCTAGCTACATACCCATCATATTGCCACTTTTTGGCCCATCATGATCTAGCACATACCCCTAGGCTACAACTCTGTTGCATTTTAAGCAGAAGTCCTTTAGCGTATCCTTTTCCACTTGTTGCAAATTTCTCTCAACTTTTAGCTTCCTGCCACCTTTGACATTGATATCTTCATAGTCCTCCTCATCAACCATGAATCTTCACTTACTCTTTTTGGCATCTTCACAGTTGAAGAGATTCTTAAGAGAGATCAAGCCTCGTGGGAGCTTCTTTCTTTTTGATTGGATTACTTGTCCTTCAAAAAATTCACCATCTTCGACCTATCACTGACATTAATACTCGCCTTCCTATCACAAGAAGGTGGAAATATGAGCATCATCCTCAAATACTTGTGAATTCTGGTTATTGTCAGGTATAGATGGGCGACAATGGTATGCACTGAATGTTGGCTTTTGGCCAATCCAAGAACTGGCTCAAATTTTGAGCTAATAGAAGTTGTCTATTTTGTGACAAATTTCTAAGATTGTGGGATGACCTATATGTTAAAATCTTTGATCCCTTAAATCAGGTCCCATATTCTATGCTAGTAGGACCTCATCCTTACATTTTTGGCGACAACCTATCCTTAGATTTGACTTACAACTAGCTCTACATCCCCAAACACTTGTTTTATCATTATGCACATCTACTCTACTAGAGTGAAGTTGTGTACCAATGCTTTGTATTCCACATCATTATTTGAGCACAAAAACTAGAAGAAAAAATCCTTGAGGATCTCCAACCTAGTTGGATATACTAGTCAAACACTAGCTCTACAACTAGTGTTACATTTAGCACCATCAAAATGTAGTGTTCATAAGCTATTATCATTTGGATTACTTGGTTCTTCATGTTTCTTCATTAATTTTAGGAGAGCTTCATCCTTTTCGAAGATCATGTAGGTACCTAAACCAATAGCATGGAAATTTCTGAAAGGATTAGAATAGATGAACTAATTGAGTGGGACTTCCTTATCAGGGATCTGAATAGTGGTGTCATCATATTCTAGCATTTCTATGCAATACATCTCCTTTTTTGAGGAGGTGTGTGTTGCTTCAAATTTCAATACATCTTCTACTATATGTTTGGGGTGCAAGGGCTCAGACAAGATCTTCATCTTCACCCTACATTTTTTTTGTAATATTAAATGAGACTAATAAAGTGCTATATAACCACCAATATTTTCCGTGAAGTCCCTTGAAAGGCACATATTGAAGGCAAGAGGGATGCCGATTATGACCACTTCCTGCTTAAAGGTTTGGCTCAGATAGGAGAAAATGGTCAAACAAAGATCCTTAATGTGGTCAATATTCAAGACCTTCTTCTTGTCTAATTACATGATCCCTTTCTCAAGAGGCTTGTACTTTAGATTCAAATCATTGACCACTCATTTTGGCACGACCATGGTGCTAGCTCCTGAATCAATCATATTATTATGAAAAACCTTATCTCTCACAATAAGCTTTAAAAAGAAGATATTGTTGGCATATGATGGTTGTGGATGTGATATTTAGTTTCCTATGTTGTCATTGATGGAAACTAAAGTCTTTAGTTTGGTCCACAATATCAATTATGATCATACAAAAAAAAGATTTATGTTTTCATAGTTTAGCGATTGAATAGGCATCCGGTTAGTCTGTTGATTCAATCACCTCACCGGATCATCATTTTGTTCTGTGGATCTGCAAGGAAGGTTTCCTACCATGTATCTTACTCTGTTGAAGAAGTTTTGTGGCATTACTGCTATCATAGTGCAAATTAAGAGGTTCAGTGCTATAACTCAGTCTATTCTTCTCTTGTGGCTGACATGTTCAATATCTTGGATCATAGATGTATATGGAATTTTTTTTTGTTATTTTACTATATTTGAACCTTCGTTTGGGTCCGTACTATGAGTTTAGTTGACTTATATAGGTGTGCACAAAATTATGACTTATGATTTTGGGTTGAATCAAGGAAAGCTATTATATTTTTCTTCAAGGAGATATATGAAGAAGATCGATACTCCATCTTTGGTGCAAGAATGTGAAAAATGTGTTTATGGAAAGTGTGTGTGTGATATTTATGCAAAGAGTTTGTATAGTATTGTAAGCCTACATCAAAAAATCATCAAGAGAGTTACGATATGTGTTTTAGGAAGGTTTCTATTGAAGTGCAAAATAGAGCATGAAAGAGTGTGATCAAAGAGAAAATTGTGTGCTTCATTGGAACTAAACTCTGGCATTTGAAGATGTCCCATCAATTCAAATTTTGTAGCAACATTCTATCATATGTATTGTAGGAAGTGAGCCTCTATTTTTTTGGCAAGTGAGCTCTAGGTAGTGAGCCTGAATGCAAGTGCATCCCCCTTTTATCTTTAATTTTAATAAAGTAAAAACTTTGTGGATTAATCTCCACCATGTTTTTTCCCCTAACAAGGTTTCCACATAAAAATATCTAGTGTTATGGTGTTCATTATTGTGTGTGCATGTTTTTATCTATCTTATGTTGTTGATACTGCATAAAGTTCATATCTTGTAGTAGATGGTTTTTAAAATTAATATGAATAGTAAAATTTGTTGAGCACTAATACACCCTCTCGCTTTTAGTGTTCCTTGCATCCAGCAATTGGTATCAAATAAAGGTTCCTCTTCTAAATCCTAATAGCTTGAGGTGGATCCAATGATTACAATGGATGCTAGTGGTATTCAACAAAAATTGATGGTGGAACTTGATGATCTTGATTAATCCAAAGAAGAAGTCATGGAACTCAAAGAAAGTCTTTCACATGTTGAAAAATTCATTCAATCACTAAAAAGTAAGATAAGTGATTCAAGAGAAAAGAGGAAGGAACTATGCGATTAACTAAAACAAAAGCAAAATAAAGGCTTAGATGATGTTCATTTAAATCAAACCATAAACGAGATAATAGGAGAATGTGAGAAATTGGCTAAGGATAATGTAGCCCTAAAACTTGAAATGGATTCAGTGGTGATGAGGTTTACCAAAGAAACTAAGCAAAGAAAGAAGAATGAGGAAAAACTAGCCCATTACTTGAAGGATAAAATTGAGGAATCTATCAAAATTAATAGTGGATTCATTAAGATAGAAATGGAACTAATACAATCTAGAAGTAATGAGGAATAGCTTGAGAGATAGTTAGTAATTTTCAAAAATGAGTTGGCTACTGCAAATGAATTCAAAGAAAAATTTAAGATGAGCTCCACCTTGAAGAAATAACTAAAATTTAGAAAGATATAAATGATAAGCATGGTCTTGGATATGAGGAAAGAGAACATTCAAGATCTAGCCAAAAGAATCTTGAAAAGAAGAATAGAGGAAGAAGAAATATATTAAGGCTCAAATATTTAATGGATATTGCTTTTCTTGTAATAAATTTGGACACATGGCTTCTCAGTGTAGAAAGATAAGTCCTATCATTTTATCATTTCCTGGTCAATATTTTCAATGCAAGAAGTTTGGTAATAAAGCATTAGAATGAAAAAGAATAATTGTTAATACAAGTAACATTAGATGTTATGCCTGTGGAAGATTTGGGTATATTGCTAATCAATGAAGGGCAAGTGGAAATCAATGGAGAGGTTGGCATAGATAGAGAGGTCTGGTATGCTTTAATTGTAACAATCTTGGTCATACAACAAAAATTTTCTAGAATAGAAATATGAATAAAAGAAGTCTGGATTATCAAAGAAAGATTTTAGAAAAAGAAAACAAAGGTAAGACAAAAGATTCTATGGAAGAGATAAAATATTAGATGAAAAATGCATGGATGAGAAAAACCGAATCCAATGATGGGAATAAGCCTACACTAGAAACCTCCACCATTAGCCCTTTCCGGTAACTAATGTTAGGCGAACGGCCTAGGGGGAGTTTTTCATGGAAAATATCTTATACCCCCTATGTATTGCAAGTGTTAGATTAGTGGATGTTTTCAGTCATTGAGTCACTTTCAAAAGGAAGTATTAGAATTCATATGATGTACAGGAACAAATTGGAATAATCTGCAACTAAATCTCTCGCCTACTGTCTAAATCTATTATGTCATTGAAACTTCTAAGGAAATGCAATTAATGTGTCAAAAGTGAAAGTTAGAAAAGTTATATAAGGGAATTTTGAACTTCATTTCTTGCTCATTTTATTAAAGAGGAACAAGCTCATTGGAATTTTTTTGCTTGTCTTAAAGGATCGAAAGGATTTTGGGTAGTGAATCTTAAGGTATTTATGTTAATCATTATCTTTGTGGAATTTGTGGTTGTCTATTCGAAATATAATAATAAAGAAAATAAAAGGTGTTGTAACCCTAGATGAGTATAATATTCAAAAGATTAGGGATGAGAAAATTTTTTTGTCACTCTCATATTGTAAAAGGCTTGAAGGATCTAAACATGGAAATCTGGATATTTGGTGTGAGTTCCCTCATTTTGTTAATATGGATATTGTTAAGATTTTCTTGAATAAATTGGATGGTGACACCATTACATAAGATAAACCATATCAAATCACTAAGGACATGATCGAAAATCTTACTAGGCTATGTAAAGATGGTGACATTCCAAAGAAAAATTCAATTAGAAATGTGGAAGGGTATGTGCAAGATCATGATGGGCCAAAAAGTGGCAATATGATGGGTATGTGGCTGATGACTTTATTTTTACCCAAAATTGATGAAATGAAAAGGGTTTTTAAAGGAGATTCTCAGCTTTCCACCAATATAAATTATACTTTACTTTGAATTTAATAAGTAATTATTATTCATTTTCTATTCAAATTATGACTAAAGTCCTGACCGATAGGGTGATTGAAAAACATCTATAGCTTTCAAGCGGTATCACATTTTTTTAATCCAAAATATGTGTCACATTCTATGCTTCACATACTATAGGATTAAAAAATAAAAATTAATTTCATGAAGTTTTGACCGAGTTAAGGTGGTCATTACAATGAGTTTTTATATTTTTAAAAGTTTTAATAAAAATTCACAATAAATTATTTACTTGGAAAAAATTACAAAAAAATATGCATCACATTAGGACATGAGTCCTCTACTTATATATAAAATATTATAAAACATATTATCATTTTATTGTGGTTAGGGTGGTCGACAAACACCTACTTATTTTTTCCTTGAAATTTAAGTACTCGATGAAATTTTTAAATTTTACCAAATAGATTTTTATTTTTTAAAGAAACCTAGTAGTTTAGAAACTACATTCAATTTTATATAGATTCTATTCTTACATATTTTTGAAATAATATAGATAACTTATTCAAATTTTTACATCAAGTTGCCTAAATCTGATTTTTCTAAATTTTTTGCCACTTAAGGGCCTGTTTTTTCCACAATGATCTTGCACATACCCGGAAGTCAAAACCCTAACTGGAATCAGGGGAGATCAAAGGGAACTGATAATTTCATCAATCAAGGACCACCTGACCAAGTATGTGGCTTATGGGATTTCATATAAAATATATTTTAGGAACCATGAGGGATCAACTTCAGCTAGTGCTACTTATATTTCTCATAAGATGATTATTGAAGGCGAGAACTTTGATTTGTGTAGCCTATTGAAAGAATAGCTAATGGAAAATTTCCAGTTGATTAGGGACATTGACTATTCTTTTAGCTTTGGTACTTTAGCAACATGCATTTTAATGTATTTTCTGAATTGTTTTCCATTAAAAGATAATGTGGTATGGAAAGAGAATATACCTATTTGCAAAAAAAATAAAAATTACAACTCCTTTGAGAACTGTGAACAAGTATATGATAGTTTATTTAGAAAAATATTAATGAGATTTGGAGAAGGTGGTTCTTCACTCCCAACAAGAATAATTGAGATTGGATCATCTTGTGGGAAGGGAGAGAAAGAGCATAAAAGGAAAAGAGTTTTGGATAATGTGACTCCTTCTACACTCAGGCCTGGAGAGACTAAAAAGCAAGAAATAAGTCAACTGGTTGTGGACATAAAGGGTGAATCTTCTGAAGAGTATATTCCATGAGATTCTCCAAAACTAGTTGAACCAAAAGATGTTGCTTTAGACAGTGATGAGGAAGAAGCTTTGTTTAAATCTTAAATATTAGAGATCATTCACAAAGAGAATGACATGCAAAAGGTGTCTAAAATGTGGTTAGATAGACCATATTTTTAGCAAGACCTTACTAAAAACACTTTAGCAAGATTATTTGTGGACAATAATGTGGAGTTGGGAAGCTTACAGAATATTCTCCCAAATAAAATGCTTGAGTGTGTGAAGATTGCTATGGAATTTTTTCCCTCAAAAAGAAAATAAGAAGAGATAATTGCTCACCTAAAAATGCAATTTAGGTTATCTCTCTCAAAATTGAAGAGGATGAGTGAATTAAGATAGTTCATCGATTCTATAAATAGCATCTTCAACTACTACCTGAAGTGGCCCCATGTAGCAAGGAAGTACAAAGATAAACTTGAGAAAATTGAGAGAGAGCTAGTTAAAACTGGACAGGACTATAGTATGATCCTAGACTCAAATGGAGACATGAAGAAGGTTAGCAATTTATAGGATGAGCACACAAAATTTCTTCATACTAAGAATGTTCTCACTAACACATTTTGGAAGGTTAAGGATATAACTAAAGGTAGACTGGAACATATGGTTGAGATTCTAAGATCATTAGAGCAACTGCAACAAGGAATCACTATTACTGGTCACCTTAATCAAATCATCAATAGGACATCTGAGAATAATAGCATGATTATTTCCATTGGATTTGTTTTGGATTCCTAGAAGAAATTATTTCCAAAAATAAAAGTTAAATATAAGATAATCCTCTAATTTTTTGAAGAATAAAGTAAGGGATAGTATAGTATTTTAAGAAGTTAAGGACAAAAGTGTAGAGTGGATGTCATAAATTTTTGTCAATGATGTCAAAAGCGGAGAGAATAGAGTGAAAAGTTTCTTGGAATCATTAGGGGGAGTAGAAATTTTGATACAATACTTTCTGAGTTTTGGGCACTTAGTAAATTTTTCACTAAGTGTTTCCATCAATGCCAAAGGGGGAGATTGTTGGAATATGATGGTTGTGGATGTTATTTTTGGTTTCCTGTGTTGCCACTGATGGCAACTAAAGTCTTGAGTTTGGTCCACAGTATTAGTTATGATCATACTAGAAAAATATCTATATTTTCATAGTTTGCCAACTAAATAGGACATCCAGTTAGTCTATTGATTAAATCACCTCACCAGATCATCATTTTGTTGTGTGGATATGCAAGGAAGGTTTCCCAACATGTATCTTACTTTGTTGAAGAATTTTTGTGGAATTACTGCTATCATAGCTCAAATTAAGAAGTTCGGTGGTATAACTCATTGTCTATTCTTCTCTTGTGGCCAATATGTTCAATATCTTGGATCGTGGATGTATATGGAATAAATGTTTTGTTATTTTCCTATGTTGGAACCTTTGTTTAGGTCCCTACTATGGTTTTAGCTGACTTATATAGGTGCACACTAAATTATGACTTATGATTTTGGGCTGACTCAAGGAAAGATATTATATTTTTCTTCAAGTTGACATGTATTGGCATTAATGATAGCGGATATATGAAGAAGATCAGTAATCCATATTTGGTGCAAGAATGTGAAAAATGTGTGTATGGAAAGTGTTTGTGTGGTATTTATGCAAAAAAATTGTATAGTATTGTGAGCCTACATCAAAAAATCATCAAGAGAGTTATTGTATGTGTTGTAGGACGGCTTCGATTGAAGTGTAGAACATAGCATTGAAAAAAGTGTGATTGGAGAGAAGATTGTGTGCTTCATTGAAACTAAACTCTGGCATTTGAAGATGTTTTCCCATAAGTTCAAATTTTGTAGCAACATTCTATCATATGTATTGTAGGTAGTGAGCCTAAATGAAAGTGCATTCCCCTTTTATCTTTACTTTTAACAGAGAAATTTTTTTGGATTAATCTCCACCGTGGTTTTTCCCCTAATAGGGTTTCCACAAAAATATCTAGTGTTATGGTGTTCATTATTGTGTGCACATGTTTTTATCTATCTTATGTTGTTGATACTGCATAAATTTCATATGTTGTAGTAAATGGTTTTTAAATCTAATATGAATAGTAAAAAAAATTGAACACTAATTCACCCCCCCCTTAGTGTTCCTTGCATCCAATAGATATTGGGATTTGGTTTGCTTAACTATTTTTCATTTTTTTTATTCGTTGCATTCATGTATGTCATGACACTCAAAGGTTGGGAGTCTAACGCGAGCCATTTTCCTTTGCCATGATTGTGTGATGAGATCATATCCGCCAATGAAGAATGTTCATTATTTTTCAACACCTCCTAGAGCAAGAGCTTCTCCTTTGGTATTGATAGGAAATCCCATAGACACACATTGCTAGGTGCATTATTTAGTTTCTCTAACACTTTGAGCATTTTGATTGGTGGGGGCTTTGGTTGAACTACCCAAGTGCCTCCCCTACCTTAGGGAAGGTTCAATCCAATGTGGATGGGCTCAAGGACTTGTTCATGTCCCTTTGCAGGGATGGTTGAGCCTACAACTATGGAGTTTGTTGTATCTATGAAGCTTTTTGTACAATGATCCCACAATAGTAGTTTACAATTTTTGGCCAAACTAAACACTGAAATGATTTTTTTTAACTAAATCTTCACTTTTGAGCACCTATAGCGACTAAACCGTGAGGAATTTGAAGATGATGCAAACTAGAGTTTCGTGACATTTTTTCTATAGATTCTAAATATATTTTTTTCATTTTTTGGAATCAAATTGCACTTCATTTTCCATCTCCCTTGAAAACTAGTTATTTTCAATAAACAACATTTTAAAAAAGTGACGCTCACCGTATAACGTATAAATTTTTTTCCATGAAGGATAAAATTATAATTCTTTCAAATTTAGATTTGTAACTCTAGTATGTAGTGCTTCCATTTGGTTAGATAGTTTTTTATTGAATATTTTTTCTTTAATTAAGTTTTGAATTCAAACCAATTATGATTCAAACATAGTGTGACTGTATAATGCTTAACTTTTTTTGTATGTATCAAAATTTATTTATTTTTCTTTTTTGGATCAAGGACTTCAATATCTAGTGCACTCATATTTTTCAAAAAAAAAATTGATAATCTATTATTTTTCCACATGTGCAGAACAAAGAGCTTGATTTTCAGTGAAAAACCTACATTCACAATAAATAAAAAATAAATATAATAATAAAATTATACTTTTTGGGAAGCTTATAATAAGGAATGCATACTTACAAAAAATAAATTTAAATGAATTCATTTGATCCCCCAAAAGGTAAATCAAAAGTGGTTTTTTATCAACATTTTGATAGGTGTGAAGGAGACTCCATTGTAGGTATGGTTTAAAACTAGTGGGGTTCTATCCACTTGTGATTTTGTTTGTTTTAGTTGTGGTCATTAGGGAGCTTTTTGCACATAATCAGAAATGAGTCTTCTCTTGGATTGTGCATTGTAATTTGATTCTACCAAGGAGTGTTGGTTGTTGAAACATTAGTTGTGAACAATAAATCTTCCTCCTCCATCCAAGAGAAAAGTTCTTGGTTAGGGAAGATGTTAATTCTTGGTCTAAAGACATCCCTTGTGTTTGTGCAATGAAGCGGGAATTCTCCATACCAAGAGACTAGTAGTCTTCAATATTTTAAAATTCTCCTTGCCTTCTTTGTTCCACTATCTTCTACTAAATATTTCCCCTTAGACATTTTTGGGACATATGGTTATCATTGCATGGGAAGAACTATGCATTCTTATCTTCCAATTAGGTTGTTCTTGATGGTATGGAGTGGTGTGGTAACCAAGACTATCTGGCTCCTGGATGGCTGCTATTGATTTCCTTCTCTTGTAGCTCCTTGGTATATGTTGTGCTAGTAAGGCATCCTCCCCCCTTGATAATTTAATGGAGGAAGCTTCAGAGGTATTGTATGTTGACATCGAATAATGACCAACTCATTAGCGAAGGTTCTCATGAGGTTCTTCATATCATTGACATCTTCTACCAATGAAAAAGATCCAATGTGTTGGGTTTTACACTTAGCTACACATACCTCGATGGTGGTGGTGTAGTTGCTATACTAGCAAGTGAGGTAAATGTGTTGGGAATAGCTTCCTCCTGGGGTCCACTAGAGATCTTTGTAAACATGGGAATTGGTAGTTATGGTGGGAGCTTTCCAGTGTGTATTAGACAATTCTCTACTCACACAACTAGATCATATACATCGGGAAAGGCATCCCCTCCCATTGACTATATCATGCCTATGATGTTTGAATTGAAATCCTTTAAATAGAACATGAATTCCATAACTGTCAAAGGCCTACTTGTTACAGGAATCCTCTACTAGGTTTTGTGGAACCTATTGTTGAAGTTGATCATGGCCTCTTGTGGAGCCCTCTTGATAGTGGTTAATTATTGTAGCAAGGACGAGCGATCTCCTTTCTCTGAGGAACAGTTGAATAGTTTCTCTTTGAGTTGATCCCAAGAGTGGATTGAATCAGAGGTCAGGGACCTATACCAGCCTTGATCCTTCCCTCTGAAATACATAGCTAGCAATCTAAGGGACACATTTTCCTTTGCAATGTTATGGAATCTACAAACATCTGCTATATCCTAGAGTTTCTCATAAGGAGTCTTAAAATATTCCCCAGTGAACTTCAAAATTGCTTTGAGGGTATTGGAAGGTATGGGAGGCCACACATTTGGAGGTGTAGGTAGAACTATCAGGCTACCACTATCCCAAGTTACAAAATTTCTAGGAGCATGAAGGTTTAGATGAGCCATTGAAAAAATATTCCTTTGGACTCGGTAGATAGGTATTCAGATTTGAAATGTTTAGCCTCATAGAGGGGTGGATAAATCTTTGGACTCTAAGGTGACACTTCTTACCCTATTAATTTTGACCAAGGACATAGATCTTATGACTCACCAAGTCTCTAATGGGATGAGGTGGGAAATTGAGAATACTAGAAATTTCCTCTTGAAGAGGCTCTAGTTTGAACTATGGGCATGAGATTACCAACTTCTCTTGTTAGTCTAATTTTAAAATGCCCCTGGAAGGTTGAGTATCAGACACCTATGAAAAAATTGGGTCCCACTAGGCAGGCTAGAAAAAGAATTGTTAATCATTAAATCTTGTTCCTCTCCAAATAGCCTTATGGTAAATTTAGTGAATGGTAGAACATATTGCGCCTCAGTGAATAACCTCTGAGATTTTATAGAATTAATCTCTTCTCTATGTGCTTGGGGAAAAGGGAAGGAGAAATGCAAAAAAACAAAAGGGTGGCAATGTTCCAAAGGTTTTACAACATTTCAAAGCTTATAGCTTCCTACTTTTGATAAAATGGACACAAAATGTTATAGAGCCTTCATTTTTGGGAAGAGAGTGAGCAACTAAGGCTTGAAAGAACATAGATAAAACATTCATATCTCCCCATAGGAAGCACCCATTAAGGTCCAAAAAAATAATAAACTTAAAATTTAAAGGAATATTTCTAACTTTTATCAAGAAAATGAAACTCTTACAACATAATATGGAAGCTAGTACAATCTTCATAAAAAATGAAAGAGTATAATAGACATTATTCAATTTCTGAAAGACAACATTAAACAAATATAAAAGCTAATGGCATATAAAATAATCACCAAGACCATATCACTATAATGTAATAGAGAGCTTCTAGCATATATAGAAAATAGAGAAAGGAAATTCGTGAAAAAGGTCATAAATACACAATTTCATAGATTTCCTCTTACTAATAATTTTTCTTGCAATAAATCATATAAAAGAAAAGGTTGTATTCCAATCTAAATATAGTCTTAATAATTTAAAACATGTCATAGGGAAAAACCAATTCTCTATAAAAATCCTCCTATTCTTCCCCTACTCTAAACTTCTATAGAAAAGAAAACTTTCCTTCCCTAATGATGGTTCCTGATGTTTGGTGATTATTATCCCCCCTACAAACCCCTTTATATAGCAAGAGGGGTATGTGCAGGATCGTCATGGAAAAAATAGGCTTTTAAGTGGCAAAAAAATCAGAAAAATCAGAGTTAGGAAACTTCACATAAAAATTTGAATAAGTTATCTATATTATTTCAAAAATATGTAAGAATAGAATTTGTAGAAAATTTAATTTATTTTCTAAAATACTAGGTTTGTTTAAAAAATAAAAAATCTATTTGGTGAAAATTTGAAATTTCAATGCAGTAGTACTTAAATTTCAAGGAAAAAATAAGAAGTGGGTGTCTGTCTGACCACCCTAACCACGATAAAATGATAATATTTTTTTATAATATTTTGGATATAAGTAAATGACTCATGTCCCGATGTGATTCATTTTCTTTTGTAATTTTTTCCAAGTAAATAATTAATTATGAATTTTTTATTACAAATTTTTAAAAATATAAAAAAATCGTATGTCTGACCACCTTAATTTGATCAAAACTTCATGAAATTCAATTTTTCTATTTTTAATCCTATATTATACAAAGCATAGAATGTGATGCATTTTTTGGATTAAAAAAATATGATACCGTTTGAAAGCTATAGATGTTTCTCAATCAATCTATCAATCAGGACTTTAGTCATAATTTGAATAGAAAATAAATAATAATTACTTATTAAATTCAAAGTAAAGGATAATTTATATTGGTGGAAAGCTGAGAATATCCTTTAAAAACCCTTTTCATTTCATCAATTTTGGGTTAAAAAAAGTCATCAGCCACATACCCTTTATATTGCCACTTTTTGGCCCATCATGATCCTACACATACCCAGAGAAATGAGCCAACTGATAGAGATGAACTGATGGAATGTTTCTAGATTTCATACATTGCAATTTGATTTATGATTTGATTAGATCACAATAATCTTCACTAGCAAGGGATGAGTTATTTCATTAATGGCCCCAAATATTGATATGTTGTCATACGATGATCAAATCCTATTATAGCCTAGCAAAACATGATTCGATTAGCTACAAGGAATAAATATGCCATCCCATTAAGACCAATCTTGAAGACAAGAGTTATGTTGTGTTGTTCAAAAAACTCTGCTAAAAATAGATACATCCACGAGAGAAAGAACTTGTCTAAGAAAATAGCTGACGTGGTGCACTAGTGGGAAATCTTCAAATTCGTGAGAGTAGCTTGGGGAAAATCCCCATGACACAACCACATGTCTTTTTTCAGGCCCAAAGGGAAGTGATATAAGAAAAGGTCATGCAATCACTACCTATCGCATTGTGCACCCTTTTTGTGAGAGATATTTTATCCTTTGGAGTGTGATGCCATCAAGATGTGAAAAGAAGGGTTGAAAAGAATACCAAAAGGGATGAAAAATCAAAATAAAAAACTTAGAGAAAATTTTCTCCATAGTAATTATGAATAATTTTTTTTGACACACTCTACTATAATAAGTAGCAAGAAATAAGCATTCAATAATGGTATGTACTTTTCCTAAAATATTTCAAAGACCCTTTATACTTTGATGTATGTTGACACCATGTTTTAAAGTTCCACTTTTGGCATAGGATAGGTATAAGAGGTGGTACCTATATTTTACTTCTAAAATATAAAAGAACATGAACCATTCAACAAAATTCCTTAGGAAATTTATGCATACTAATTTTTTCAGAAAGATTTGCACTTTTTCATCCAAATACAAATGAAAAATATAAAGTTTACCTCTTTAAAAGAATTTTTCCAATATCATCCTTACCCATGCCAAAATGATGACTTATGAAGAGGTTAGGGAGTTCCACTAAAGGGTATGTGCAGGATCATGATGGGCCAAAAAGTGGCAATATGATGGGTATGTGGCTGACGACTATTTTTTTACCCAAAATTGATGAAACAAAAAGTGTTTTTAAAAGAGATTCCCAGCTTTCCACCAATATAAATTATTATTTACTTTGAATTTAATAAGTAATTATGATTCATTTTCTATTCAAATTATGACTAAAGTCCTGATTCATAGGTTGTTTGAAAAACATCTAGAGATTTCAAATGGTATCACATTTTTTGAATCCAAAACATGCGTCACATTCTATGACTCACATACTATAGGATTAAAAAAATAAAAATTGTATTTCATGAAGTCTTGACCAAGTGAAGGTGGTCAGACATACGAGTTTTTATATTTTTTTAAAAATTGTAATAAAAAAATATTATTAATTATTTACTTGGAAAAAAATTACAAAAAAAATGAATCACATCAGGGCATGAGGCCTCTACTTATATCTAAAATATTATAAAAAATAATTATCATTTTATTGTGGTTAGGGTGGTCAGACATACACCTACTTCTTATTTTTCCCCTAAAATTTAAGTACCACTGCATTGAAATTTCAAATTTTCACCAAATAGATATTTTTTTAAAAACAAATCTAGTAGTCTAGAAACTACATTAAAATTTATACAAATTCTATGCTTACATATTTTTTAAATAATATAGATAACTTATTGATATTTTTACATCAAGTTGCCTAACTCTGATTTTTAAAAAAAATTCCCACTTAAGGGCCTAAGTTTTCCATGATGATCCTGCGCATACCCTAAAACATATAGACAAGGAAAAGTCTAGTGATAATGTGCATCGAATATCAAGTGCATACAATGCACAAATTTTGGCATGTACATATACACAAAAATAGTGTGCATTACTTGGAGGCCTTTTAAAGTAGAAAGAATAGCCTAATAACATTATTTCTAGTTTTTAAGAGCCTTGTAAATAACTACAACCAATATTTATGTATGTCCAAATCCCATGCATTTGCCACCATTATTCCAATTCATGGCCAAAATTTTACCATTTGGAAGATTATTTCTATTTAAAAACTATGTGAATCAAATTATTTTATAGGATTCATAATGTTTAAGCTTTACAATGCTTCTTTTCAAAATCATGTAAGACCAAAAAACCATAAAAATAAATATGTTCTCCAATATTGTTATATTTATTATATTTTGTTGTAGGTGATTTAAAAAAAAAATTAAAGAAAAATAACTAGCATGTAGACAAAAAATAAATTTTAAAATATTACCTTATCAAACCTTTGAAACACACTTGGATAGAGAAAGGCTTATAGAAAGAAATGTCAATGACATTTCTAAACATATTATTTAAACACATGCTTGTTTCTCTTGCAAAATTATATTTGATTCATGTTCATGCCTTCATCACTTTATTTCATGTACTACATGTCATCCTTTCCACATAATACCTAATACATCCAAGCCCCAACCACTTGAACATACACACTTTTTGTATGTAATATCATAGTCGTCCATGTAGCCATTGTTTGGAATATAGTAAGACATTCACTCTTTTTTAATGTGGACTAGCCTCTTATCTATCTATAACTTAGGTTTGAATGTGTGACTCATCATGCAAATTTCCAAATGAAAGAATCTACTAAGAAGTGCCCAATATTTGAATTTTAAAGATAAAATAAAGAAAAATAGGTGGGTTACCAAAATGGTATTGATGAAGCACTTAGGGACCGATTTCTCCTTCTATTTCATTAGGAAATGAGATGTCCACCTCAAATTGACTAACAAGCCTTAGGTGAATCAAATTAAGGTGAGAATCTATATATTTCCTTTTTTGTAGGGATAGGGGTCCTATTCAAACAACACTTTGGGGAGAACAACTAAAAATAGTAAATCAACACCAAAATTAAATCTATAACTTGGATTAGCTAGATGAAACATTAAAAAAAATAGAACCATAAATCAGATCATAAATGGGAGAAGGGAATAATGATGTTTACCAGTCACCAAAAGTCAATTTTTCAAGTTGAACTATGATTCACTCGCCTAGGGGTGAATGTGTCCTAAGTTAAGGTTTTTCTACACCCATTAGGAGCCTCTGCTACAGATCTAAATCCTTCAATTTTCCCAAGTTTCAGGATTGGGAAGCCAAAAGTAAATTATGTAAATGATTTTCTATGAGATGACAACTTTTGTGACAACTTTTGCAACTTTGACAACTTCAATTTTTATCTTCAAGAGATCTTCAAGATTTCTTCCACCTAAATCTGCAAACACAAATCAAGAGGGAATTTTTTTTTTGGTGAATGGGTATTTGCATTTTTCAAACCCCGTTTTGGTAATCAAACCTTCAAAATGAAACAAAATAGCATGAAAGGAATGATGAATTAAAAAATAAATGTCACAAGTCACCAAGCCCTTGAATAAACCTTGGAATGTAAATCTATAACTTGGATGAAATGGATTCAATGAATGTGGATCTTGAACCTTGAATCTTGACTTGATATAGTGCTTTGAATACTTGAATGGATCATGAAACCTACATCATCATATTATCTCCAAGAACATGTGTGATGCAAGAAGACTTTGATATGACAATTGGATCATGATTGTTGCAATAAATCTTCAATAAAATTTATCTTCAATACATTGAATCTCTCTTGGGATGCTCTTGGAAGTGCTATTGAATTATGACTTGATCTCATGAAAATATTCTAGGTGAAACATAGTGAAATAACCTTATATTTATAGGTATGTATCCTTAATTTCTTGAAATTCAAATATAACAAGTTGACATATAAATATAGATTTCAATATGTTAAAATATTGCCAAAAACATAATTTAAATTTAGGTTCTATGTCTAAGGGAGGACCCATTCACCCATGGGAAAATGGATCCTAGGTCCCTAACCCTAGGACACACATTTCTCAATGAGAAGTGTTATGTTAAGGCATTAATGAATGTTTGATTTCCTCTTTGGAAAATGTAATTAAATAGGCTTGGATTTGAATTAAAGGGGTCAATTAAGGAGAATTAAGCTCAATTAATTAAGGGGACCCTAAATAAGTGTGAAAGTGTAAAGGGGTACACTTTACAACACCAAAATAAGGCACAATTAAGTCCAAATTTATATTAATTCCAAATCAAGTGTGAAAATATAAAAGGGATACATTTTTCTATACTACATTTAGGCCCCTCTTTAGTGAGAGGATGGCCTTGGATCAAACTCACACTAATGTATACATTCAAAACATATGTATGCAGCAACAAGAAGATTACTCAATCATTAAATATCAAAGACTTAAAGAAAATGTAAAAGCAAAAAAATTGGATCAAGCCCCGACTTTCCAACATGATGTGGAACATGCCTTAGTTGTTTGTCAAAAAGAAAAGGGTGGATCAAGCCTTAACTATCCAAAAAAATTTGGAACACATATCAAATATTTGTTGAAAAAATTGTTCATAAGTGAA
This sequence comes from Sequoia sempervirens, assembly GCA_007258455.2. Classification (NCBI taxonomy): domain Eukaryota; kingdom Viridiplantae; phylum Streptophyta; class Pinopsida; order Cupressales; family Cupressaceae; genus Sequoia; species Sequoia sempervirens. The sequence goes on from VDFB02281492.1 coordinate 682,748,849, forward strand.
ACTTGATGTCCACTGTGCAAACAACAATGCACACTCACTCTGGGATAATGAAACCTCAAGCTATCTACCAAAAAGTGGCTTAGTGAGAAATTGGTGTATGGCACCATAGGTCTTAATGTGAAAAAAGTTGATGAGTATTAGTATTTTGGTATAGTTAAGTAATTTTGGTTGTAAAAAGGTCTATAAGACCATTTTTTTATTTCTTGTGGGTTAGTTGAGTCATGTTGGTGTTAGTTTGTTAGAAGTTGTCAAAATTTGCAAAAGTTGTAAAAGTTCCTCAAGCAACTTTGCACTTTTGAGTTTTGTGGGAAGTTGAACAATTAGAATTTAAAAGTTATTTGTAAATATTAAGTTTGGGATTTCAAATGCTTAAATAAGCCTTGTGGTGGTCGAGAAAAAGGCTAGTTTTTTTTCTTCTAAAGATTGAACAATAACAACACTCTATCTTTCTATGTTTTTACATTGTGTTTTTTCTGATACAAGAGATAGTACAGCCCTATATGGCCTATAATTGGTCTAAAATTCATTGGATTTGATGTGTAATTGAATCTACTTCCTGAAAAACTTAGTTTCATTGAATTTCATTCAAATTTGAGTACATTTTAGAGGAAAATTACTCCAAACTATTTTGAAACCCTAGATTTTGGTGTTTTGAGGGAAGAAAAATAAAAATCTCACCATTCCATCGATGAAAATCTGAGAATTGGTGGAATGGAAGTAGATAGATTTTTTTTTGTGTTATAGGAATTTTCAAGAGTAAGGGATGAATATTTGTAAATATTTGTTAATGTCCTAGGCTGAAAACCTCTTATTTTAGGCAAGACAGATGCATAGGAGTTAGGGTTTGTAGAAAAGCTCTTGTAAAATTGTTTGAAGGGGTTGGAAGTTTTGGGGAAGACTATTTATGACATTTCTAGGCTATTGGCATGAATATTTGAGGTTAGGGTTGTAAGAACATTGTTGTTGCTCATTCAAACAAACCTAATTAGGTCAAGTCTAAAGCGTAGCAGTCAAAATTATCCCTTGGTGTTCCAAAAAACCTCGCCTATAATTTTGATATGTTTTCAAAATCCATAAAGGGTATCCTTAATAGCATTCGGATTGTGGGTTGGAGTTTTTTCATTCAATTTATTCCAGAAAAAGGCATGTTTGTTGTCCTATAGGGCCTAGAGGTAGTTTGGGAAGAAATTCACCTTGTTTATTGTGTTAAGGCTCTTAAATTGCAAAGTTGTTGATTTAAGATTAAGTTGATACCATCCACCCTTCTGTGCATCAAATTCTAGTATCAAAGCATAGCTTTGGTATGTAAAAAGGGAAAGTGTGAAGTGAGAAAATGAACAAAACGCCTTGAAAGAGCAAAGAGATGGCTAGGGAAATGAATGAGATGAAAGAGAATACTACAAGAGAGATTGGGTATATATAGGATCATCATGGAAAAAAAAGGGCCTTAAGTAGCAAAAAATTCAAAAAAATCAGAGTTAGGAAACTTGACATAAAAACTTGAATAATTTATCTATATTATTTAAAAAATATGTAAGAATAGAATCTATAGCAAATTGAATGTAGTTTCTAAAATACTAGGTTTTTTTTTTAAAAACTCTATTTGGTGAAAATTTGAAATTTCAATGCAGTAGTACTTAAATTTTGGAAAAAAATAAGTAGGTGTTTTGTCTGACCACCCTAAGCATAATAAAATGATAGTATTTTTTTATAAGATTTTAGATATAAGTAGAGGACTCATGCCCTGATGTGATTTATTTTTTTTGTAATTTTATTTCAAGTAAATAATTAATTATGAATTTTTATTACAACATTTTAAAAAAATATTAAAAATTATATGTATGACCACCTTAACTTGGTCAAAACTTCATGAAATTGATTTTTTAATTTTAATCCTATAGTATGCAAAGCATAGAATGTGACACATTTTTGGATTCAAAAAATGTGATACTATTTGAAAGCTATAGATTTTTTTCAATCAGCCTATCAATTAGGACTTTAGTCATAATTTGAATAGAAATCATAATTTATATTAAATTCAAATTAAAGCATAATTTATATTGGTGGAAATCTGAGAATCTCCTTTAAAAACCTTTTTTGTTTCATCGATTTTGGGTAAAAAAAAATTCGTCAACTACATACCCATCATATTGCCACTTTTTGGCCTATCATGATCTTGCACATACCCGATTAGGAGATTGAAAGAACTCTAGGATATGGTGGTAGCTATGGTATAGAAAAATTGATGTTTCTTGCTTGACATGGGAATAATTGATGATAAATTTTACTTAATGAGGCCTTGATTTAGTGTTGTGAGGTGTTTTATGCATCCACACTAGGTCTTGGACCCTTGCAAACTAAATAAAATACATCTAACAATGTCTTGTAAAGGTGTTGTAAAGTGTTATAAAAGAATTTCACACTATTCTAGACTTAATGAACACATTTTCCCTTAATTCAACACTATAAAATATATTCAATTGTATTATCACATCAATCTAGAAGGCTTGTAAAATAAACTTGACTTTGATTTAGTGTTGTAATGTGTCTTAGACATTCACATTGGATGTTGTACCTTTCTAGGCTATGTGGACCTCATTTTAGTGTTGTAAAGTGTATTTAACTACACTTTCACATTGATTTCTATGTCCCAAGCCCTAATTGACCTTTACATCATCATTAATAGGCCCCTTTCACCCAATATTGTTCATCCCAAGGTATAATTTTATCAAATACCTAAAGAAATCAACATAGGAATTGGAATTCTTCATTCCCCAACATTCCAGCTGTCAAGAGGACCCCTCTGGGACTAACTCACCCATCAAGGTGAATGAATCCCTACCCGGTGTGATTGATTTACCCAACGTGGTGAATTAGTCCCATTTGGGCTATTTTTGACTTTTGAGCTTGAAAAACTAGAATTTAAGTTTATTATTCTTTCATGTCGGCCTTAGGGATCTAATTAATAGAAAAATAAGGTGAATTTCCTATTAATATAAGTCTCTAAACCCTAATTCATCATAACATAAACCCATTCGTTATTCTTTGATCATTCATCAAGTTCTCTTTTCAAGCAAGCTAGGGTTTCATCTTTCTAAGTCATTAAGATAACATTTTCAAACATTCAAGGAAAAATTCTTCATCCTTTGCTACAAAAAATCGAGATCAATCATCAAGGAAAATTTTTTATTCCATTTTTGCATGTTTCATTAATTTGTTTCATCATTTTGGTTTAATTACATAAAAGGGGTTTGACGAGGAAAACCACCATGCCCTAACAATCAATAATTTTTCACATATTTGGGCACCGAGTATCTAGAAACCTATTCTGATAGACTTTGTCAGAAATAGGACTAATTTTCCCATAATGATGAATTAGTCTGAGTGGGATTTTTCAATGTCCTTTGCAGCATTCCAAAACTCCATCCAACCACTTTCTAATTTTTAGGTGCATACTTCCAAGTTCACAAACTTTTGTTTTGATTCATAGTGATTTTTAGGTCATGTTTGCATATCACAATGTGTTTTCAGACAAGTAATATTTTTTAGGTATTGCATTAATAAGTCATTTTTTTATCAGTTTCTTGGATTCAAACATTGAATATAGACATATTACATCCATTTTCCATCTATTCTTACATTGAATTTGAGTGTAACATTGTGCATTTTGGCCCATCTTTGCCCTTTTAGGTGAAAAACCCTAGAAGTGTAGGAAAGCATTCAAGTGCAAAAATCTATGTTACAGTAGCAAGGATTGAGGATGTAGAAACCATTAAGAGAAGAGGTATGGTTAGGGTTGATGAGACTAACCCTGACGAAGAAGGGGAAGAGGATAATCCCCTAGAAGATGAAGAAGAGGAATTGGGTCCTGAAGAGCAGAAGTTTTCTAAGCTACCAAGAGCATTCAAGGAAGATAAACAAAAGGCGAAGATTGATCTACCAATGTATGGAGGTAACTTGAATGATGAAGAGATTTTAGATTGGATTGCAACACTTGATAATTATTTTTAATGTGAAGATGTACCTGAGGAACAAAGGTTCATTCCATATTATGGTGGGATTATGAGTAAACTTAAAGAAGGAAGAAAGGAAAGTAAAAAATTTCCTCTTAGGACTGAAAGGTGGCCAAGCTTAAGGGTAAGTTATTATTGGTTGATTATGCAATTCAAATGTACAAGAAACTTCAAAGTTTGAAACAAAGAGAAATGGATTTCAAAGCCTACACTAATGAATTTTATAAACTGCGTATAAGAGTAGGTCACATGGAGGATGATGTAGAGAAGGTGACTAGCTACCTTAGTGGGTTAAGATTCAACTTTCAAGATGAGTTAATTTGGAAAATCCAAGGATGGTAGATGAATGCTTTCAATTGGAAATTAGGGATGAATAAAAGCTAAAGAGAAGGAAAGAAAAAAAAACCAAGGATAGAGGAAACACTTCTAGAGGAAGAGATTCATTTTCTAATCCAAGAAAACCATATGAGAACCAAGAAGATGCAAGGAAATTCCAAGACCAAGTTGTTGATCAGAGAGTTGGATTTAGAGGAGGTAGAGTAGGTTTTAGAGGAAAATTTATAGGTCAAGGAGGAGGTTCACAAGGATTCATAGGAAGGTGTTACCAATGCAACAAGTTTTGACATCAAGCATGTCAATGTAATGAAGGTCAGGCTTCTAATTCACATGGAGGAGAAAGAAGGACTCAATTGGTGCAAGAAGATGACAATGAGGGTGTAAAATATCCAACACAACATACTTCTCTAGAGGTTGGTTAATCACTCATGTTAAGAAGAACTCTAAACAAATTATCAGTAGAAAAGGAGCTACCACAAAGGAAGACTCTCTTCAAGACAACTTGTAAGTGATTGGGTAAGGTTTGTAAAGTTGTAATTGATTTGGGAAGCTTAAATAATAATATTTCAGTTGAGATGGTTGAAAAACTTAAGTTGTCTAGAATACCACTTGCTGCTGCTTACAAAGTCTCTTGGTTGAATGAGGGTCCATATGTTTTGGTAAATGAAAAAATTTGGGTGGAGTTCAATATAGGACTCAGGTATAACTATAGAATTTTATGTGACATACTACCTATGAATGTATGTCATTTGTTGCTAGGGAGGCCTTGGAAATTTGATAGGCATGCTATGTATGATGGAAGGAGGAATACTTATGAGATAGAAAAATATGGGGTCTCCTATACTTTAACACCATTGAAAGAGAAGGACAAAGAACAAAGTAAGGGAGCTAAGTTGATGATCGTAGGTAGGAAGGAGTTCATAAAGGTAGAGGAAGAAAAGCACATGGATTTTACAACCACTTCTAAACCTAGAGATACTATAATAGCAGAAGTGAAGAATGACTTAATTTTGGAGGAAAATGATATTGAGTTGGTGTTAAGATCTGTTGTGTTGAAGGTCAAGCATGAATTCATTTTGGATATTCAAGGTTGCTTAATAAGTATGTTGCTATGATGGTGATAGGAGGGGTGTTTCATTCATTTTTGTAAAAAGGGGATGTTGATCATTCTTTTATAACAAAGGTTAATACACCTGATCCAGTAGCAATTATAGGGACAAAAAAATAGGTAGAAGAAATGGGAAGAAAAGGTGAAGAGGTGAAGGATAAGATGCAAAGGAATGTGGACAAGTTCAAGTACATAATTCAAGTGTAGAAGAGGGAAGTTCATTACAAGGATAGAGGAGCTATGGTTTTAGGTATTGATGCATGTTTAACAATATTTTTAGATGGAGTCAAGAATCATCTCTCAAACATGTATCAGAAGTTGGAATCTATATCCTAGGTACTAAGGAACTCACAAAGACAAAGTAAAATGTCCTTTTTCTAGTATTTGGTCCATTGGAAGGGGTTTCCAAATGGAGCTATCACTTGGAGGTCAAAGAATGATCAAATTGAATCTATTGGGTACATGCAAGATCATCATGGAAAAAATAGGCCCTTAAGTGGCAAAAAAATTAAGAAAAATCAGAGTTAGGCAACTTGGTGTAAAAATTTGAATAAGTTATCTATATTATTTCAAAAATATGTAAGAATACAGTCTATAGCAAATTGAATGTAGTTTCTAAACTACTAGGTTTGTTTAAAAAAATATATATTTGGTGAAAATTTGAAATTTCAATGCAATGGTACTTAAATTTTAGGGAAAAAATAAGAAGTAGGTGTCTGTCTGACCACCCTAACCACAATAAAATGATAATATTTTTTTATAATATTTTACATATACATAGAGGACTCATGCCCCTCTTTGATGCATATTTTTTTGTAATTTTTTTCCAAGTAAATAATTAATTATGAATTTTTTGTTACAACTTTTTAAAAAATATAAAAACTCGTATGTCTGACCACCTTAACTTGGTCAAAATTTCATGAAATTAAAATTTTATTTTTTTAATCCTATAGTATACAAAGGAAAAAATGTGATGCATGTTTTGGATTCAAAAGATGTGATACCATTTGAAAGTTATAGATGTTTTTCAATCACCTTATCAATCAGGACTTTAGTCATAATTTGAATGGAAAATGAATAATAATTACTTATTAAATTCAAAGTAAAGCATAATTTATATCATGGGAAACCTAAGAATATCCTTTAAAAAAAAATTCATTTCATCAATTTTGGGTACAAAAATAATCGCCATCCACATACCCATCATATTGCCACTTTTTGGCCCATCATGATCCTGCACATACCCTATTGTTGCAACATTGTCCTTAACGAGACTTTAATCCCTTTTTATTGAGAAATATGGTGCACGGTACCATAGGTGGGTATGTACAGGATCTTCATGGAAAAAGCATGCCCTTAAGTGTTGAAAATTTTAAAAAAATTAGAGTTAGGCAACTTGACATAAAAATTTGAATAAGTTATCTATATTATTTCAAAATTATGCAAGAAGAGAATCTATAGAAAATTGAATGTAGTTTCTAATCTATTAGGTTTACTTTTAAAAAAAAATCTATTTGGTGAAAACTTGAAATTTCAATGCAGTAGTACTTAAATTTCAGGGAAAAAATAAGTAGGTGTCTGTCTAACCACCCTAACTAGAATAAAATGATAATATTTTTTATAAGATTTTAGATATAAGTAGAGGACTCATGTCCAAATGTGATGCATATTTTTTGTAAAAAATTTCCAACTAAATAATTAATTATGAATTTTTTATTACAACTTTTAAAAAATATAAAAACTCATATGTCTGACCACTTTAATTTGGTCAAAACTTCATGAAATTCAATTATCATCTTTTTAATCCTATAGTATGCAAAGCATAGAATGTGACACATGTTTCATATTCAAAAAATGTGATACCATTTGAAAGCTATAGATGTTTTTCAATCAGCCTATCAATAAGAACTTTAGTCATAATTCATATAGAAAATGAATAATATTTATTAATTTAAATTTTTTTGCAAATGTTAAAAAAAGTTCTCAGCCACATACCCATCATATCGCCACTTTTTGGCCCATCATGATCCTACACATACCCAGGTCTTAATGTGAAATTTTTTGTTAACTATTAGTATTTTGGTTTATTTGAGTCATTTTGGTTGTAATAAGGTATTTAAGACCATGTTTTTATGTCTTGTGGGTTGGTTGAGTCATGTTGGTGTTAGTTTTTCAGAAGTTGTCAAATTTTGCAAAAGTTGCAAAAGTTACTCAAGCAACTTTGCACTTTTGAGTTTTGTGGGAAGTTGAATAGTTATAATTTAAAAGGAAATTGTAAATGGTTATTTTGGGCTTTCAAATCCTTAAATAATCCTTATGGTGGTTGAGACAAATGCTAGTTGTTTTTTTTTAAAGATTGAACAATAATAACACTCTTTTCTTATGCATTTTACATTTCTTTTTTGTTGCTACACGAGATAGTACGGCCCTATACAGCCTATAAGTGGTCTAAAATTCATTGAAATTGATGTGGAATTGAAACTACTTTCTGAAAAACTTGGTTTCATTGAATTTCATCCAAATTTGAGCATTTTAGAGGCAAATTACTCTAAATTGTTCTGAAACCTTAGGTTTTAGTGTTTTGAGATAAGAAAAATGAAAATCTCACCATTCCACTAATGAAAATCTTTGATAATTTGTGGAGTTGGAGTAGATAGGTTTTTTTTTATGTTCTATATCTTTGCAAGAGTAGGGGATAAATATTGGTGAATATTTGTTGATGCGCTAGGCTAAAAACCTCTTGTTTTGGGCATGATAGATGCATAGGAGTTAGGGTTTGTAGAAAATATCTTGGAAAATTGTTTGAATGGGTTGGAAATGTTGGGGAAGACTATTTGTGACATTTATGGGTCGTTGGCATAAACATTTGAGGTTTTGGTTGTAAGAACCTTGTTGTTGCTCATTCAAACAAGCCTAATTAGGCCTAGTCTAAAGTGTAGTGGTCAAAATTAGCCCTTGGTGTTCCAAAAAAACCCTCAAGCCTAAATTTTTTATATCTTTTTAAAATCCATAAAGGTCATCCTAAATTTTTTTTTATTGTGGGTTGGAGTTTTTTCCTTCAAGTTGTGCCAAAAAAGGCTTGTTTGTTATCCTATAAGGCCTAGGGGCAATTTGGGAAGAAATTCACCTTTTTTATTATGTTAAGGCCCTTAAATTGCAAAGTTTGTTGATTTGAGATTTATTTGATACCATCCACCATATTCTACATCACAAATTCATACTAGGTTTACAGGCTATCACTGTACCAACAATACCAAAGCTATCCTTCTAAGAACTTCAATAAGGAACCACAAAACAAAACAAAAACTTTGAGCTTCACCACAATAAGTTGTACTATGATAAGCACTTATGATAAAAATAAAAATAAACAGGTTCAAAGGTATCTTTCTTAGTTCATGTAAGGAATCCTCTTAGGGAACATCATACCTAACATTTCTAAGAGAGGATAAGTCAAGAATAAAATATTCATAATATTAGGGAATGCAACACACAACGTCACCACTAAAAGGAAATTCATCTATCAAGAAATATCATTCTCTCAAGGGACATCAAACCCAATGACACCACTAAGAAAAATATGCATCACAAGAAGAAAGAAAATTGCACAATGGAACATAAAGAACGAAATTTAAAAAAAATAAAATAATGCCAATGTATTTTCCCACTTTAAAGAAATTGCTAATACTATTATAGTGAGAAATTTTCTTTAAAGTGGTCAATAATCAATGTTAAACCATAAAAGAAGACATGAGAGCTTCTTCAGAAATCCTTATGCCAAGTAATATGTTTCCAAATGAAGCTACATCATGGAAAAGAGAGGAGGGGGTTATCCCCAAAATGAAAACCTAAAACACATAAGGGATCCATAGATTCGGGGTAAGTATGTCATTGCTAAAATGTTATTATAGAGCTCAAAAAGGACATCATTCACCAAATACTCATAAAATACGAAGAATGACACATAGATAGTGAAAATAAAGAAAAATATTTTGGTCCATGGAAGAGACCTAAATGTCTCAATTCCTTGTGTCATGCCCAAAAGGAAACCACGAGCCAAAAGAAAATATATTTTTTTTTACAATACATATAGAAGAATGTAGATACAAATAGAGGATTGCACATAAAGAGAGATACATCAAACATAACAATATAGGGGATCAAATTACACACATGCGATCACAAAAAGTACTGAAAAGGAAAGAAAAAGACTAGTACAACACATGAGAGTCAACCTATAACAACTAGTCTGTATCCCAATCTTGATCAACATATGCAAAAGGAAAATAACTAGCCAAAGGGACAACATCAAGTGTAAAACTAGGACAAGAGCCAAGTTCAAAACTCTTATTAGGAGGATCATCATTTAAGCTCATAGAAGAAGAAAATAATGAATTCAACTCATTATGCACTTGTTCATAATCTTTGTAATTTCATTAGCATCATCCAAGTTAATCACAATATGAGGTATAATGACAATATCCATAGAAGTTTATGAATGTTGTGGTGAGGGTGGAGAAGTATCATGCATTGCTTGAGACAAGTTTAGTTTTTTATTTTCTATGTTATTCTTTTCTTCTTTTTCTTGTAATGAACAAGAAATAATGCGATGTCTATGCCTACGCACTCTAGAATTTTAGTTCCTTTTCATTCAATTTCAAGTTGTGATTGTGTAGGAGTGGGTTTATCAACCATAGGTTTCTTTTCTTCCCTCAAGGGATGAACAAAAGGAACCATGGGAGGTTGTTCAACCGTTTTCTCTTTAGCTTTGTAAAAATTTTTTACTTTAGGAGGTACAACAAGATTTATTTGATTATCTCATGGTCTCTTATAGGAAATAGGGGGATGATTTTTCATAGGTTGGTCTTGGATACTTCGAAGGAATTTTGGTTCAATCATGGTTTCATCAAGGATAGGAGACTCAATCATAGGTTGAGGCATATTGGTAATGGATAATTATTCTATGCACTTTTCCATATAAATCCTTAATTAGGACCAAAATATATCCCAACACATCTCAAGATGCTTTCACAAGCCTCACATGTAGTGCTAACACAAGGTCAACCATTACCTGTACTAAACACCATGAAATATTAAGAACACAATTCCTTAAATCAATCTGAAACTTTTAGAAAAAAAAACCATTTGAACATGATCTAGAATAAGCCTTGAACCACCTAGGATCCAATAAATACTTCATCCAAACTTGCAATATATAAATACTTCAACTCATAACATTAGATAAACCTTATTCGCACACGGATGCATGAAACACACATTGTACTGTACCAAATAAATTGAAACATTGAATCTTGAAACTTTTGATAGGATTTTAAAAATAATTTCTCATGAGTTCTATTATGTTTAATAGGCTTGGGCCAAAATAAATCCAATGAAAAGTTCCCATGGGAAGACACATGATTAAAGCTACTATAATTCATAGTAAAGATTAAGATTTCATTTCCAAATGGAAACTTTAAACATTTATGGAAAATTGAGGGAACAAAATTCATGGAGCAAAGCCATGGATAGCCTAAATTCATATGAAATTGATTCAACATCGAGATGATGGTGAATGTGATAATTATTTTGGTCCAACCTTTGAAGGGATATTTATCAAACCAATCATGGGGAAAGAAAAACCATTATGCATTTTGATCCATGCTTTCAATATTTCATATTTATCTTGATGACTCCCATCCAAAAATAGGAATTCTTGAGTAATCACATTTTCTACATATATTGGATCAATTAATATCCCATTAGTAAGATTTTCATTGATTCTTCCAAATATGTAAAGAGGACCATTGAGTACATCTTTAAGTATGCATTGTTGTGAGAAAGAAATGTCAAGCAACATCTTAGTTAGGCCCTTATGAGGTTTAGCATCAATAAATCCAGCCAAACCATCAATAAGGTTGTTCTCATTGTCTTTTATATTTTCATCATTTGTGTCCACATTCATCACACTATTCTTTGTTTCACTAGCTTTGACAAAGGAGATATTATGATTAGGCATAGGATTGGTAAATATTTGCAAATTTGGTTAGGAGGAGCTAAAAACTTATTACCTTAATCATTAATTCATCTAATTTGAATATGATTAGAATTAATAAGGTCTTACACAAGATCTTTAAGACACTTACAATGTTTGGTATCATGTCCTTTTTGATGATGAAAATGGCAATAGGTATTTGGTCTATAGTTTGAAGGTAAAGGCTGAGTAGGTTCATGAGCTCTAATGGGAGGTAAGGAAATAAAATTCTTGTCTAAGAGTTGCAACATGATATTATGAAGGGTATTAGGTGGAGGTTTGAATTCTTTATTTCTATCTGCAAAGGCATATGGTTTTGTCATCTTTATAGCATCCACTTCGGTGTCAAAAGTTTGATTTGATTAAGGGATATTAAGTTGTAGAAAACCATTATTTTGTTACTTGAAAGGTTGAAATTTGGGTTGAGGTGTGGACTCAGACTTTTTAGGATGCTTAGAGGGAGTTTTCACTTCATGAATACTAACCAAATTTTGATTATCACAAAAGGCTTTACACAATTGTGTGAAGGAAGGAAATATCAAAATCTCAAGATTAACTTGGATTTTATCTTGAAAATTGGAAATAAACATTCTTTGAAGGTTGGCATCAAGAATCTTAATGTTTATTTGTGAATAAAGAATTTGGTATCACGCTATGAAATCGTTGACATTTTCATCATCCTTTTGTTTACATGTCATCAAATTAGCTAAGGTCATCTTAGGGCCCATGTGAATTTGGAATTGGCTGTTAAAGGAATAAATAAGTTAATTGAATGAACTAATTAAATTATTTAGGAAAGAGAAAAACCACTCTAAAGTAACATCTTTCAAGGATCTAGGGAATAGCTTAGACAAGATTTTATCTTCAAAAATGAAGTCACTACATAAGGTTGTGTAAGCAGAAACATGGCTAACAAGATCTCCTTTGATAAGTAGGAGATATTTCCATAGCGTGTCAAATTATGATATTGCCATCAAGATTGAACCATGTGGCTTTTAGATGTCAAACTCATTGACCCATATTTCATGAGTAGTGGTTCATTATCATCCACTACTCATGAAACATGGGTCAATGATTTTGACTCAAAAAAATACATGGTTGAATCATGATGGTAATATCATAATAAGGATCTCCTTTCCCACCATATTTTTCAAACCTAGGAACCTCTATACCTTGTGGCATTTGTTTTTTCAATATCTCCAAGGGTAACTTATTAGTTTTGATGTATTGTGGAAATTGGCCATTGTTGTTGTGGGGATGAGATATTGAGTGTGGTCTTGTGAGATGGAGGTGAATAAGGTGGAGTTGTTTATGTATGAGGAGGTCAAGTGAATTGTAGATTTATGGGGGGTTGGATGAGGAGATATGAGATTAGAATTTACAAAGCTAGAAGGATTCCTAGTGGAAATACCTAAGTGTTGACATTGCTAGTAGGTTGGATAGTTGTACTAACATGAGTACTAGTGTAGATAGGAATAAAGGTAAGGGTTGTGGAAGGAGGAATGAAATTTCCAACATGGCTTTGAGTATACCCAAAAATATTAAGCACTACTTTTCATGGTAGGGATTTTCTTATCAAAAGAATATAAGCTAGAATTTGCACAATCTCTATTCCATGTTCATTTTCAAGAACTTTCCTCACATTATCTAAAGTAGAAATGTCACTACTAGCAATGTTTCTAGAAGTCACAAATTTTTGAAATTTATTAATTTCTTCATCTATCCTTCTTATGTTCTATTGTGGGACATTAGCAACCATTGTTTAAACATAATTCACATTAGTTGTAGGTAGGGAAGTAATTGGAAATGAGGTATGAAGACTATGATCCATAGAGGATAGATTAATATCAACACTATGAGTGAAAGAGTTGGAGAACCCAATATCCATGATCAATGTTGTATCGCAGGATGACATGAGTCTCAAACTATGTCTCATGATACTATTGCTAATAGGATACCAAGTTTTGAAGCTCATACAAGTTTCACAAACACAATGTATACCCAAAATGGAAAATAGATAAGATGTAATCAAATATGTAGATACTATTTTTACAGTTCAAACAAGATAATTTTATGATTATGCTATGTAAAAACCTAAAATTGATTTCTTGTAATTTTTTAATTCACATAATTCACTAAATTTATCAAATGAAGCTTAATATGATCAATTTAAATTAATAAAAAATTTACAAATTGAAACAAAAAATTGAAAAAACAACAAAAAAAATTACAAAAGAAGAGGTTGTATTGCCCATAAATTCATTTTAAAACCCTAAGTAGGGACTCATTCTCCCTAGGGTGAATGGGTCCTAGTTTAGGGTTTTGAAAAAATGTTTTTATAGGTTTCTAAGTTGATTCTTGTGGTTTCTAGATTCCAATTTCTTATAGTAAGGTACAGTTTCAATTTTTGTGAAATTAACCTTGAATGCAAATGAAAATTATGACTAAATGGAAACTTAGGAGAGCTAATTTTATGTAAAAAATTGTTTCAATTTTCAAATGTAAATGAATGATGATGCAAAGCTATGTAAATGATTTGTAAAATGACTATTTTTTTGTGTTTTTCAAATTTTAAGAGATGCAAAAAGGAAATCTCAAAATTCTAAATGAGATGCAAAGTTAATGCAAGTTAAGAAACCTTAAATGAGATTCAATTAAATGTAATGAAATGAAAATCAATTCAAGACCTAGATCTATGGTGAAGTAGACTCCAAAATCTAAAAATTGCAATGATCAAAAGTTGGGTTCACCAAAAAGAAACAAAGAAAAATAGGTGGGTTACCAAAATGGGATTGATGAACCACTTAGGAACCTATTTATCCTTCTATTTCATTAGGAAATGAGATCCCCACCTCAAACTAACTAACAAGCCTTAGGTGAATCAAATTAGTCTACAAATTTTCTTTTCTTGAAAAGAGAGTGGTCCTAGTCTAACAACACTTGGGGAGAAAAATTTAAAATAGTAAATCAACACAAAAATGTAATATATAAGTTGGAATAGCTATATCAAACTCAAAATAAGTAGAACCAAAATCAAATCATAGATCAAAGAAGCGTAGAATGATGCTTACCAGTCATCAAAAATTAGATTCTGAGGCTGATCTATGACTTATTTGCCCAGGGGTGAATGGGTCCCGAGTTAGGGTTTTTCTATAGCTTTCAGGAGCCTTCACTATAGATCTGAATCCTTCAATTTTCCCAAGTTTTAGCTTCAAGAAACTATAAGGAAAATTAGATGCGGAAAATAATTCTTCTAACGTCAATACCTCAGGAAAGAATGTAGAAGTACTTTTAAATTTTCAATTATAGTCAAGTTCAGATGCACTATGAAACAGATTATAGAAATAGAGTATTAGAAAAACACACACGAACACCAGATATATGTGGGAAAACCCTTACAAGAGAAAAAACCACCACACCAAGAGAAATCACTTTGTATTACAGTAATCAAAATTACATACAATTCCAGACTTATCTTTTTGGTGTCATTATACAGCAACTTTCATCATGAATCTTCTTCAAACAGAAAACATCCAAGTTATAGCCTTTACAGATTTTAAATCCTTCACTGATATAGTTTGAATTCTTCACAGTTCACTGTTGATCAAACTACAATCTAACCCCCAAGCGTCTACAACTTGCAACTATATCCATGTCGAATTCTATTTGTAGAACTTCCTTATAGAACCATCACAACTGACTGTCTTCCAACTATTCCCCTTCGGCTCCTTCTATTCATCCACGAGACTTCACATAGGACGGTCAACCATTCAACATAATTCGTATTGTATTGGCATCTCAGTGAGACACTAACTGTGTCTTGTCGATGCCACATTGACCTCATATCGATGTCGCCAAAAGCCTCTGTACTTGCCAAGATGTTACATCGAGCTCCAAGAGATACACCAAGACATTCGGAAGTCACCCTGACTTACCACTTTTGCCAGAAGGTCATAGCAAAACACTAAAGTTACACCAAAGTTCCCAAGCCTACCGAGCACCAAGTAGAAGTCAGCAAGACTCACTCCTATCGCCTCGATTTCATACTGATCAACTTGAGTTACACTGAAAACATACACCTATCGTCCAGACAATTGGCTTTCGCCGAGACATCATACCGAGATCCATATGTTTCACCGATGACCAACTGTCACCAAGAGCTACCCCGATAGCCATTGGCTATCGACAAGACATTAGCCATCGCTAAGAGGTTTCTCCGATAGCTTTAAGTTATATCGAAGGCTTCCAACACAATGAGCTATTGGCGAGACATTTAAATCTCGCTAGGACTTCTCACTGAGCCTGCCAAGTCACTCTGA
Organism: Sequoia sempervirens; assembly: GCA_007258455.2. Lineage (NCBI taxonomy): Eukaryota > Viridiplantae > Streptophyta > Pinopsida > Cupressales > Cupressaceae > Sequoia > Sequoia sempervirens. The sequence continues at coordinate 682,764,656 of VDFB02281492.1, forward strand.
TGATCTACCTTTGACTCTCTATCGGTAAGACATTTGTATATCACCTAGACTTCATAATGAAGTCTTAGTGTTACACTAATAACTCCCAAGTGTATTCCTGTCGGTATGTCATTCACTGTTCACTAGGACGTCTTCTTGAAACATTAGGGTTATCCCAAAGACATCAATACATAAACTGTCAGCAAGAGAATAACACTTCACTGAGATATCTTAGCGAGAACCTTCAGTTTCACGAAAGATCACAGTTACTGAGAGTCTCCCCGATGCACGATTGAATGGCCTTTCAGCCAGAGGTCTACCGAGCGCTATAAGGTCATAGCGAATGCATCATGCTACAATGATAGACTCCATAGTGTAACATTTCAGCAAGACAATGGCAAGGTCACAACGACCAGTTCAGAAATGAATAAAACAAACCTGCTAGTTGGCCAGACAAATAGAATGTCACGCCGACTTGACTCTAATGGAGGTTTCAGCCTATATAGTTTGAGGCACATATTTCCAACAATCTCCCACTTGACGAAGATCATACAAGCACCTCCAGATCACATCATAACTTACTAAAAATCATGGGCACTAAGGCCCATTGAAATGGCACACCACCTGAACTTGTTTATGCTCACTGGCTTCATCAATGCATCTGTAACATTCTCCAGAATATCAACTTTTTCCAAACTGATCTTTCCATCCTCAACCATATCTCGTACAAAGTGGTACTGTACATCAATATGTTTCATCCTGGCATGGAAAGTTGGATTCTTTTCCAGACAAATAGCACTCTGACTGTCACATAATATTGTTATTTCCCCTGCATCAAAACCAATGTTAGAACACAAATGTTTCAACCATACAACTTCTTTACAAGCATGAGTAGCTGCCATGTATTCAGCCTCTATAGTGGACAAAGCGACTACAGCTTGTCACTTGCTCATCCAACTCATTGCACCACCATTCAACATGAAAACGTATCCACTAGTGGATCTCCTACTGTCAATGTCCCCTGCCCAATCAGAATCTAAATATCCCTGAATGCTGAGATTTCTCTGTGATTCAACCAAATTCCCATGGTAACATAATGCAAAATCTAAAGTTCCCTTCAAATACCTAAACACTCTCTTCACAGGATCCCAATGTATTCTTCCTAGATTAGCCATAAATCGACTAAGTACTCCCACTGCTTGGGCAATGTCTGGTCTTGTATAGACCATTGCATACATGAGACTGCCTACAGCACTAGCATAGGGCACACTGGTCATTTCCTCCATCTCAGTAGGAGATTTTAGACAGTCCTCAACAGATAGCTTCATTCCTTGCATGACTGGAACAACTAACTACTTGCAATCATTCATACAAAATCTCTCAAGAACAGTCCTTATATACTTACTCTAACTGAGCCAAAGCTTTCTATTCTTCCTGTCCCTAGTTATCTCCATCCCCAGAATATACCTTGCTGCACCAAGATCCTTCATTTCAAACTTAGCAGACAACTGAGACTTAAGATCAGAAATCATTAGCTTGCTATTTCCTATGAACAACATACCATCAACATAAAGAGCAATAACAAGCACTTGATCACTTTCAGCTTTATAATATACACAGTGATCAGATTTTGATCTCACAAATCCCAAAGATAATACAAATGTATCAAATTTCTCGTACCACATTCTAGGTGATTGCTTTAACCCATAGAGAGACTTCTTTAATTTGCATACTAGTTTTTCTTTACCTTTCTCAACAAAGTGCTCAGGCTGGGACATATAGATTTCTTCTTCAAGATCACCATGAAGAAATGTTGTCTTCACATCCATCTGTTCAACCTTTAAGTCATACACTGCTACAAGTGACAATAGAAATCTAATGGACGTCAGCTTTGCTACAGGAGAAAAATTTTCCCCATAATCAATTCCCTCTACTTGGGAATAACCCTTTGCAACCGGTCTTGCCTTGTATTTTTCAACACTGCCATCCAGACCAATCTTTTTCTTAAATACACATTTTCATCCCACAGGTTTTCTACCTTTAGGCAAGGGCACCAAACTCCAAGTTTCATTTTTATCCAATGATGCCATCTCTTCTTCCATGGCTTCTAACCAAGAGTCTGAATCAGACATTTTAAATTCCTCTTTCACAGTCCTAGGCTCATCAGTACTAGAAATCAAAGCATAGGAACAAGTAGAATCAATTAATGAGAACCCATACCTATCTAGTTGTTTCTTTTCTCGGGTTGACCTCCTCACTGGCTGAGGCTGAGGTTCTTCTTCTTCAGAACTTTCAGAACTACTTGAGCTCTCCTCAGTTTCAGGTACGTTTTGAATTTTCAATTCCTCTTTCTCTGGTGTAGGAGGAATTGATGCTACATCCTTACTATTTTCTGACTTTATCTCTGACTGTAGATCCAAGGTGGAAGGTTTCAGCTCTTGAAAAATTAAACTCCTTCTGTATACAACCTTCTCTGTAATAGGATTCCAAAGCTTGTATCCTTTAATGTTAGCATTATAGCCAATAAAAAAACACTTGACAGCCTTGTTCTCCAACTTAGATCTTTTTACATCTGGCACATGTGCATATGCCTCATAGCCAAAGACTCGAATATGTCTAAGAGAGGGATTTCTACTAGACCACACTTCCAAAGGTGTCTTATCAACAAGAGTAGATTTTGGAGACCGATTAACCAAGTAACATGTAGTAGTAGTAGCTTCAGCCTAGAACTTCTCCTCCAAACCAGCACTACTAAGCATACTTCGTGCTCTTTCCATCACTGTCCTATTGAACCTTTCTGCAACTCCATTCTGCTGTGGAGTATAAGGTGTAGTCTTGTGCCTTTTGATTCCATGGTCTTTACAATATCTTTCAAATTCATTAGATCATAATTCACCGCTATTATCAGTCCTTAAGCATTTTATTGTTTTACCAGTCTGATTTTCAACAAGATTTTTAAAGTCCTTAAATCGACTAAACACTTCTGATTTACTTTTCAAAAAATATATAAATGCTCTTCTTGAATAATCATCAATGAATGACACATAGTATCTTGATTTAGACAAAGAAGGAACATCTACTGGACCAAACACATCCGTATTAATATAGTTTAACAAACTAGAAGATTTATGAGGACTGTCATAAAATGAAACACGATGCTGCTTTCCATATATACAGTGTTCACAAAATTCAAATTCAAGATTACAATCTTCAAGCCCCTCAACCAGGTTTTTATTCTTCAAAGTTTTTAAACCTTTTTCTCCTATGTGGCCTAACCTATGATGCCAAAGCATAGTCTTCTCTGCAGGAAGTTTTACTTCCATAGAGTTTACAAAATTATGGATATTTCCCTCTTTACCTTCAAGAGCAGCTTTCAGTGACTTCGAAGAGACACTATTACATAGAACAACTTGTGCATCCAACTTGTACAGGGTACCAATTCGAGCACCTTTATCCAGCACCATTGAACCTCTAGTCATCTTGCAGCCACTTCTAGAGAATGCAACCTATACACCAATATCATTTAACATACTTACAGACAATAGATTTCTAGCCAGACCTGGTATGTGCATAACATTATTAATTCCCTTTACTCTGCCATTAGGGAATTGTATCCTGACTCTTCCATGGCCAACAATCTCCAAAGTTGAATCACTTGCTAGATACACCTTTCCACTATCGTATTCTTCATACTTTGTGAACCATTCTCTGTGAGATGTCATGTGGAACGATGCTCTAGAATCAATCAGCCAGACATCATTAGATGCCTGAGTTGCCAAGGCTGTAATGAAGGTGTCACCATCACTATGAGAAGAACCATTATCAGAAGAGCCCTTCTTCTTCTTTTTCTCCTCTTTACAATCCCTTCGGACATGACCAGGTTGCCCATAGTTCCAACACTTCACCTTGGACTTTTTGCCATGAGACTTTGATCTCCCCTTTGATTTCGATTTGGACTTCTTGTCCTCCTTCTTGCCTTTCTCCTTTGACCTTCCTCTGACAGTAAGAGCCTCAATCGCAATCTCAAAAGATTTCCTTCTCATCTCTTCTGACATCAAAGATGCAAAAACATCTTCCATCTTGAAACTGGATGTTGTACTCCCAATTGCCATCACCAGATGGTTCTATGATTCTGGAAAAGAACACAATAGAAGCATACAATGATCCTCTTCTTCAGGCTTTACACCAATAGATGTTAATTGTACGAGAAGCATGTTAAATGCATTCAAATGATCAGCTACAGACCCTCCTTCATGCATTCTCAAAGAGTATAGTTTCTTCCTCGAGAATAGTTTATTCACCAAGGACTTCCCCTAATAAATAGGCGCCAGTCTCTTCCACAAGGAAGACAGAGTCTTCTCTTCATGTACATTTAGAAGCACAGAGTCTACCAAATAGAGCCTTATCAGCCCCTTAGACTTCCTATCTACAAGGTCCCAATCTTCTTGCTTTATGCCTGTAGGTTTCACTCCAGCCACAACAATCCAAAGACTATGATCAACAAGAAGATCCTTCATCTTGAGTTTCCATAACTCAAAGTTACTGCCATTGAATTTCTCTATTTCAAACATTCTAGATGTACTAGCCATCTTAACCTGTAATTAGAAATAAAAAGCTCTACAAGACTCCCATTGAACAGGTTTGACACAAATAACCCAATGTAGCCCCAAGGATAACACAACTGGCTGAGCTATGATACCACTTGTAAGGAAAATTAGATGCGGAAAACAATTCTCCTGACGTCAATACCTCAGGAAAGAATGGAGAAGTACTTTTAAATTTTCAATTATAGTCAAGCTAAGATGCACTATGAAATAGAGTATTAGACAAACACACACGAACACTAGATATACGTGGGAAAACCCTTACAGGAGAAAATCCCACCACACCAAGAGAAATCACTTTGTATTATAGTAATCAAAATTACATACAATTCTAGACTTATCTTTTTGGTGTCATTATATAGCAGCATTCATCATGAACCTTCTTCAAACATAAAACATCCAAGTTATAGCCTTTACAGATTTTAAATCCTTCACTGATATAGTTTGAATTCTTCACACTTCACCGTTGATCAAACTACAATCTAACCCCCAAGCGTCTACAACTTGCAACTATATCCATGTCAAATTCTATCTGTAGAACTTCCTTACAGAACTGTCACAACTGACTGTCTTCCAACTATTCCCCTTCGGCTCCTTCTATTCGTCCACGAGACTCCACATAGGACGGTCAACAATTCAACATAATTTGTATTGTATTGGCATCTCGGTGAGACACTAACTGTGTCTCGCCAATGCCATATTGACCTCACATCGATGTCACCAAAAGCCTTTGTAGTCGCCAAGATGTTATATTGAGTTCCAAGAGATACACCGAGACATCACATAGTCACCCTAACTTATCGCTTTTGCCAGAGGGTCATAGCAAAACACTAAAGTTACACCAAAGTTCCCAAGCATACCAAGCACCAAGTAGAAGTTGGCAAGACTCACTCCTATCACCAAGAGTTCATATCGAACAACTTGAGTTACACCAAAAACATACACCTATCGGCCAGACAATTGGCTTTCGCTGAGACAACATATCGAGATCTATATGTTTCATCGACGACCAACTGTCGCCAAGAGCTACCCCGATAGCCATCAGCTATTGGCAAGACATTAACCATCGCTAAGAGGTTTCTTTGATAGCTTTAAGTTATACCGAAGGCTTCCAACACAACGAGCTATTGGTGAGACATTTAACTCTCACTAGGACTTCTCACCAAGCCTACCAAGTCACTCTGATGATCTACCTTTGACTCTCTATCGGTAAGACATTTGTATATCACCCAGACTTCATAACGAAGTCTTAGTGTTACACCAATAACTCCCAAGTGTATTCTTGTCGGTATGTCATTCACTGTTCACTAGGACATCTTCCTGAAACATTAGGGTTATCCCGAAGACATCAATACATAAACTGTTGGCAGGAGAATAACACTTCGCTGAGACATCTTAGCGAGAACCTTCAGTTTCACTAAAGATCACAATCGCCAAGAGTCTCCCCAATGCATGATTGAATGGCCTTTTGGCCAGAGGTCTGTCGAGCGCTATAAGGTCATAGCGAATGCATCATGCTACAGTGATAGACTCCATAGTGTAACCTTTCAGCAAGACAATGGCAAGGTCACAATGACCAGTTCAGAAATGAATAAAACAAACCTACTAGTCGGCCAGACAAATAGAATGTCACACCGACTTGACTCTAATGGAGGTTTCAGCCTGTATAGTTTGAGGCACATATTTCCAACAGAAACTAGAAATAAATTTTACAAATGAATTTCCATGAGATGACAACTTTTGTGAAAAATTTGACAACTTTGAATTCTCTAATTTTTCTTTGTAATGGAGTCAATTTTCACCCCTTGTGAATTCCCCAATTGCATCCCCTCAAATTAGAAAAATTAAAACCAGCAATGCTTTACCACTTAATCCATTTGGCTTCCCCACACTTGGTGCATATCTGTAGCACGATACATGGACGTTTGTACAATGTGTTACCATCCTAATAGGATTCCCACCACTAGAATCTACAAGGAAATTACAACTTTCCATTGGTGATGCAGTGTAATATCCCTATCCATCTTGATTGAGCTCAAGTGACTTCCTTCCCTCCATTTCACATTCACTTCATCTTCTTCTAAATTTTATACATTTTCTTTATCACACTTGCCACTACAATTCATTTTCACAACATTCTCCATTATTGAAGTGATGATTGTGTTCACAAGCTTGTGAGTTCTCATCTCCTTTCATGTTCTTGAGAGTATCTTGTTTGGGAAGTGATATCCATTTCATTTATTATTTTCATTTGAATTTTTAGAATAGACTTATTACCACAGCTTGGTTATCCTCTCTTTCCATACTTTCATTATCACATTATTTCTCTCCTGGCTATTCTAGCTAACCATGGAGGTGGGAACACCAAAATGGGGGTTTCACTATGGCAAGACTCGAAGAAAATTAATCATTTTCCCTCTTCTATTGTATATAGGTGATCACATTCATGTGGAGCTTGTGGGAGGTTTTACCACTTGTGAGTTGTATTCTTGCTTCCTTTCACTCTTGTCAACTTCTCTTTTTAAGTTAAAGTATTCTTGTTGCTTTACTACTATTTTAGCTTCTTTATGATTTTTGTTGTTATATAAAATGTTATTTATCATATTGTAGTTAGTTCTCTATCAAGTATTGATAGTATTCTATAATATTTGTCCATACAGATTCCAATGCCTGATTAAGATTCCAAAATGCCATGCCAACATCCTTCTTTTTTGTTGGGGTCCTCTGGTAGAGAACTGTTGGGGTCTTAGTTTTGACTCAAGAATTAGCTCATATGGTTCCCTAAATATCTCAAGTTGATAGGAAAATGTTAGATCAATAGCCCTTCCTTTTCACCCTCTTGCAATACTAAACTTACCATAAAAAATCCTAAGCATTAGGTAGATTAGGGAAATTGATCATTCTAGACCATCTCGTGACATAGACTCTTAAGCGTTTGGTCCCCCTCTACATTTTGGTGAGCCCAACATAAACTATTTTGGTTATGTTTGGTGGTGTTGAAAGACTCTCCCCCATATTCTAGGAGTGTTGTGGGTGTGTGCATTGTAGGGTTCCTAAACTTGCAATCCGACCTACAACCCCTAGTGGCATAGCTGGAAGAATTCCTAAGCATTGCAAAGTAAAACCTTGAATAGATCACTCTCTAATTATTGTGCTCTTTGGGGATTCTATGATTTTTTTTTCTACTATATGTAAAGATGACTTCCTTCCTACATCTACCCATCCCATCTAAACAACCTATGAGTGGATCTCCTGCTATAACATTTACTTCGTAGGATGTGCTAATGAATGCTAACAACGAGCCATCTCCTTTGTACATTCCTGCATGTATCAATGGGAATTCCATAATTGGTGTTCTCATTGGCCCTACATGCTAGGTGAATGTAATCATAGAGCAGGTCATGTTGATAATTTTTTTACATAAGGATAGATATAATGAGTCTAGAAGCACTATATGTACAAACGATGGGATTTATGTCCCTCCCATCAGATCTATCACCTTATCAGTCCTAGTTGGACCTAGGACTATGAATGCACTCTTTGATATCACCCTAGGTTCTGAACTATTCAAACTGAAACTAGGCATTCCTTGGCTAGTTTCCATGAATTTGGTTCCTTTAGTGATTCATAAGTGCTTGAAGTTTTCTCATGAGGGTTTTGTGCATGTAGTCCATGACACCAATTACTAACAAATGGTTGTGTAGAGGGGATACTCACTAGACCACTTCAAGCCTCTCCCTCTTGGTTTTCTTCCTCTTAGGAAAAACCTATTGTACCAAACTTATGTGAAGTACAATTATGGGGGCATAACACCAAAATTAAGCTACCCTCCTCCCTATGCTACTTCACATAGAGATTTAATGAGTGCATACCATGAGGTTGCCTCTGCTACTCTAAAAAGGGAGGAGGAGAAGTCCACTCAGGGATCCCCTTCCTCCTCCTCTATTGCTCTACCTACCTCTTCCTCCCATCTAGTTGTGGCACCTTCAAATTTTTCCCTATCTATATTTTTGGGAGTCTAATGGTGCCCACTTGGTGGAAAGAAAAGTGTTAGGAATTTGAAATTCTTGTCTTACTCGAAGTTCCTCGCCCCATTTTGTATGGTAAGGGGAAGGGTCCCCATGGATCATATTATGTGTCTCGACCTTCACAACCTCCTATTGTACCTACCTCTAAGGTAGTGAATGGGAAGAGGCTCATCACCTGGCTCATCACGGAGGTGCTCAAGCCTACTCCCCTCACTGTTGTTGCATCTTCCTCTCCATCTCTCCCTCTTGTTCCCATCTAAGAGTCTCTCCCTCCACTAGAAATGGCTATGATGGATACTCTAATGGTTGAATAGGATTCTTCCACCCCTTCTCAAGGTACATCCTCTAGCTCCTAGATTCATAGAAACTACCTTGCATGTGAATGTGAGAATTAGAGGAAGGTTGTAGCTACTGAGTAGGCCACCTTGAAAAAGAAGGAAGGGGAACCAGTATCTCCTGATTCAAAATCTTCTATTGTGTCATCCTCTTCCACTCTTTATAATTTAGTTCCCTCTACCTCATTCTAGCTCCCGACCCCCCTATGTGTGTGAATGATCCTCACCCGAAGAGGGTGTAGATATTCATTGCTCCTTAAGCTAAGCCTCCCCTTTTTGATGTCCCTTTCAAACATCCCAATGTTTACAAAACTTGTGGACATGCCAAATAACTTGGTGGTTTTTTTCATTTTTTTCTCCTCTTCCTCCTTGCCCTTTGCTTCATCTATGTGGATCTCACATCCTTTGATGAAGCAAAAGATAGAGGATGACCCTACTTGTAATGGGGGTTGAAAGAAGGGTTCATCTTCTTTAGAGGGAAATTTTGTGTTGGATTATGTCATCTTAGTGACGAAGGCAACCTCAACATCCCTAGAGTACATCACTACTCTCCAATCATTTGGTGAGCCTAGCAGTGGATCTTGGGTGCCACCACAATCACCTATTGAGTTGATGCATGACGCTCTTATAAAGTGCATGTTCAAATTTTTAGATGATGTCCTAGACCTATCGGCGATCTTTGTGAGATCACTGATGTTCACCTCATAGGAACTAATTGGAGAATACCTTGAGGGGCATTCTTCCTTGACTCTTGTTGTTGGAGGGTCAAAGGGTACCCCCTTGATATTCCACCCTTCCAGGCTCATCCAACCTCCCCTTATGATGATCTATATTGGGAGAACGATGACCTCTTGGTTGATAAGGACTAGGGGTTGTCTCTTCTTTATATATAGATTAGACTGTGTGTGTGTGTTGCTTTCCCCCGTGTTTGATTTATATGTCCCTGGATGACCCTTGTCACCCTTGTAGGTTCTTTGACATAGGAGTATTTTGTGTTGTAAAAATTCTTCTATTTGTCACAACATTCTTCACTTTGTTGTGTATTGATTTTCAATAGTTGGGGTAATTAAGGCCTCCCTTCCATGTTGAGCCAATTTTTTATTTTTTATTTTTATTTTCTTTTCATGTGCCCTTCTTCACATGGTTTGATATAGTAGGGGGTTAATGATAGTTAATTTATATACTATTATATCTATTTATCTATATTTATGAGCAACTTTGACCTTGAAATATTAGATCCCCCTGTCTCTTGTTCCTTATGTCATTTCTTATCCTCTCTCTTTATCTAATTTTTTCTTACTTCTTGATTGAACCATAGATTTTCAGGTTCCTATGTGCTTCTCTAGCTCTTTTAAGGTTTTTCACCTAAAAGGAGAGAGATAGGACCAAAATTCTAATGGTTCATTTAGATTATGTCATGTGAAATGTTTTCTAATCTAAATGAAGTAAACTAAATGCAATTTATTGATTTAAATGAATGAATATGAACGCAAAAATAATATTTAAGCTATGTTTGAAAACAAAGTCTTTGTTGCAAAATCCTTGAAAGAATGAAATAAAATGAAAATTAATCTAAAAAAAGGGTTTTTTCTAAAAATTTGTGCACCTAGAAAACTAATGAAACTTGAATTTGGGCTAATTGGGACTCATTTGCCACCTTGGGTGAATCAATCCTAGATCAAGAAATTTATGCACATAATCTATTTTCTAACAATTAGGGACTTGGAAATGCATCTGACTCAAATTTAAACATTAGGTGGGACTCATTCACCATGCATGGAAAATCAAGCCACTTTTTGATTTCTGCAATCTCAAAACTTTTTCCTACACCTCCACACTTGCACAGTAATTTTTTATGAAAACCCAACTTTTGATCTCAGAAAATTATTGTAAAATAGCTTAAAATTGCTTGTCTAATGGGGGGTTTTCCTTAGTCAAAATCTTAGTTACATAATTAAGCCTTGAATGGAGAAAAATTTGCATAAACCCTAGCCTTAGATGTGTTAAAGACTAGAAAAGTTTGAATCATAATAGAAACCCTATTCTATTGATTTAGAATAAGACATGCAAAGATGATTCATATGATGCAAGATCTCAACTTTAGAAACCCTACAACACATAGAAATTAGGAAATAAATGGCATGCAAATGATGAACAAACAAAATTCAAACTATAAAATGAAGATAGAGCGAAAATGGAAGATGGAATCAATAGGAAACCAATTCCTTAGGTGTGATTTGGTGGCTAGTTGCACCTCTTCACCCTAGATTTCTTCATGATTCACCATAGGAATCCATCATCAACCTTTTTCAATGTTGGATCTTCATAAGAGAAGTGAGCTTCAAGACCTACAAAAACGCTAGTTTTATGCCCTAAAACTTCAAATTTTGCTAATGAAAGACTTGACTAAATTTCTCTCAAGGAATGATAAAAGATAATAAAAGATGATAAAAAGATTGTGTGAAATGACTTGAAATGAGTATTTATAAGAAACAACACCTTGTTTTCCCATTAATTAGACCTAAGAGGTGTCAGTGTAATTAATATTTAATTACACTTTGCATAAGTTTACTTAGGCATATTTAATTCCTAAGTTTTAGGTTCTTATCTTTATCTTTTGAGCTATCTTGTTGCTCAAGATAAGATTAGGTTTAGGCATCTTTGCTTTTATAAAGCAAATCATTATCATGTAATTATTGAGTTCTCGAATAATAATATTTGCATAACTTCTTGCAAATCTCTTTCTTTCTTTTTTTTCTCTTATGTGGAAGGATTATTCTGGTTTGCAAATCTTATCTTGGTTTCTAACATAGTATCAGAGCCTTGATTTGCAACCCCTTCTCAGATTTTTAAGAAAACCATTGCAGGGTTCGTTTGGGATTCCTTGAGGATATCATTCCTTGAGTTCATCTATGCACCATTTTGGATCAGATCGGGCTTCACCATTGGATTCAGAGTGCTGGAAAAAGTCAAGATTGGCTTTTATTTTGCAGATTTTGGTCATTGTTTGCCAGATCTGTGAGGGTTTCAAGTTCAAAGTTTTTTGCAAGTTCAAAAGGTAGTTGAATTTTCGGAGCAGTTTGGGCACAAACGGAGGTCACCAACACGTCCAGAGCGGCCAAAAACCTAAAGATCGACTGTAAACTCGCCTATATTCAGCGTCGGCTATTCGTGAGGCAAAAAAAATTATCCGTAAGGCCCTATTCATCATCTACATGCAGTTCGAGGTGATTTTTTGAAAAAAAGAAAAAAATCATTTGATTTTTTTCTACAAATTTTTTTTAAAAAAATCATTCAAATTTTTAGAAAAACTTTAAAAATTGCAGTTTTTATTTAAAAAAAGTGTTTTTTTTTTTAAAAAGACAAAGTACCTAGAAGGTACGTACCTGCAGGGTATTGTGTACTGACCTGCAGAGATCTTTGCGGTCAGACTGCTGCTTCCCATGGTCACAATTTTTTATGATTTTTTTTAAAAAATCAATGTTTTTTAATATTTTTAACAAAAAAAATATAATTTGTAATGTTTTTTTATTTTATTTTTTATAAAAAAACATTTTTTTTCTAAAATAAGCCCAATTGAAGAAATCCATCGACAGCCATTTGGCTGTCAAATTCAGGCCGCCATTTTGCTGTGACGGCTGTATGACCATCAAATTTAATCCATCACTGTGTTTTCCCCATTCTGTAGCAGTGTTCACGAAATCGGGTGTATCTTTTGCATACGATGTCCGTTTTTCTCAAATGAGATACCGTTGGAAAGATGATTCCGACACCAATCTAGTGGTCCTATTTTTTTTACTAGATATTGCTCCAAATTTATTTTTCAGACCTTTGAACTCAGATGTTGCTGTTTTCACTTCAAAGGGCATATCTTTTGACTTGGTGCTCCTTTTTTCATCATTCTTGCGGCATTGGAAAGTTGATTCAGTCCTCTACACAGATTTGAGCTCGTATGGGTATATATAGTTTCTCAGTTTCTTTTGGCCCCATTTTTTCTCTTGCTTGACACGTATGAGATTCACATCTAGTTCACACTTTAGATTGAGAGCCTATGGTTAATGATCCACATTGGATCCATCTCAGTTTGAGGGCCATGTTTTTATGGTTAATGTTCTAGAGTCTTCATGGTACTCCTTCCCATGGAAGAGTTTCAGTCACATTTTTGCATCAGCATCGAGATACATGGCTTCCAGATTATGTCATCATCTCATCTCCTATTGCTTCATACATTCCAGGGTTGTTCCAGTTTGTGATTTTTCCAGTGTTTTGTGGCATCGGGTCTGCTGTTGCTTTATCATGATTCCTTGAGTCAATCAGTGACTCTCATTTGGTTTCAGTAGTAAACAGAAATATCTTTCCTTGCTTGCCAGAATCAAGTTCCAGTGTTACTCCACAGTGTTCTTCCAGTGCTTCTTTGTAGCAGTCATCTCATTGTAGGGGGGTTTTGTCCCACTAGGTTTTCCTTCTCTACCTCATATTTGCATTTGTACATGAGTACCTAATCAGGCCTTGTTGTCGGGACTCATCTTTACATAATAATTTTGCTTCTCCCTAAGTTGCACTTATGGGGGGATTTTGGTGTAATTAATATTTAATTACACTTTGCATAAGTTTACTTAGGCATATTTAATTCCTAAGTTTTAGGTTCTTATCTTTATCTTTTGAGCTATCTTGTTGCTCAAGATAAGATTAGGTTTAGGAATCTTTGCTTTTATAAAGAAAATCATTATAATGTAATTATTGAATTCTTGAATAATAATATTTGCACATCTTCTTGCAAATCTCTTGCTTTTTTGTTTTTCTCTTATGTGGAAGGATTATTTTGGTTTGCAAATCTGATCTTGGTTTCTAACAAGAGGCCAACATTCATTGAAAATTAAAGTTAAATTGATTAAATTCCTACTTAAATTTGAATTTTCCCTCAAAGGGGACTCCTTCGCCACGCTTGGTGAATGGGTGGACGACTAGAGGGGACTCATTTACCCAAGGTGGTGAATTGGTCCCACTATTGCTATTTAAAGGTGGTCTTTCAAGATATAATATAACTATTTTTTTTTTGTTGGGTTTTATGTGATTTCTCAAGTGAAATGGGCCTATAAATGTTATTTTGAAGGGTAAATGATGTAAAGGGACTCAAAAGTGGGTCCAATTATGCATGAAATTGTTTCTTTTATTAAGATGGTCCAATTTTCTATAGCACATTTAGCCACCACTTTAGTGACCATATGACTCTATGTGCATATGTAAGCTAAAGGACTCTAAATGATGTAGCTTATTACATAAAAGGATACTCATTCAAAAAGATGGGAAAATGAATCCCCTAGTATAGTTATCTGCACAACTGCAATATTAAGAACTACATCCTACAACACACATTCGATAATTTTCCAAAAATCCTTTTATCAAAATCTTAGGAATCCAATTCGAGGGTAGATGTATGCCCCCCTTGATTCTGCCTGCTTTATGGAGGTGGAATCAACATAGAAATCTAGCCATGTCAAATAAGAAACATCATATCATAAGGAATTTCCAAGTACCATGCCACATAATTATAGACAAATGATGATGTTGGGTACAGAATCATGATTCTAACACATCAAACGACATCGTAAATGGATTACCCTAGCTCCCATTATGTTGATTTGAAGAATGGCTACATTTTGAGTTCTTAAAAAGATGATAACCATTTTGTAATGTGCAAAAGTAAAAAGAGATAAAAAGTGATTAAAAGAAGGAGAAGAAGGTAACTTGTCACTTACTATTCATTTAACCTTCATGTAGATTGAGAGTGATGAGTGAAAGAAGAGCATACCAAGTAGATGGGATTACACACCTTCGCAATTGGGTGATCTTCAATAGCAAGTGGCACGTAGCAAGCTATATCATGAGGTGAGTCGATTATGCAACTTTTGCCCTTGTAATTTTATAATTATTTAATTATTTTTATGCATGGATAGGTTAATTTAGGGTTCTTGGAAAAAAGTTTGCAAAAGTGTCCCATTTGTTCGCAAAGTGTCCCTTTTGTTCACAAAGTGTCACGTTTCTTTGCAAGATGTCTCATTTCTTCATGAAGTGTCCTTGTTTCTTTGTGAAATGTCCTAAAAGGGTTCTAAAGTATCTAGGGCCATTAGAAAAGCACACTAGATGGACTTTAGCACACTTTCTTGATGAATACTATGAAAATTGAAGAATTTAGATGAAATTAGAGAATTTGGTGATGATTTTGATAGGTCCCCACCCAGTCGCGACAATGGCTAGGGGGAAGACAACTCACATTTCTAAGAGATCATGTGCCAACACTATTAGTGGTAGAGGTAGAGCATTTACAATTAGTGGGCATCTATTAGGCATATATTATGTCACCTATGAGATACCATGATGCCATGCTTATGGCTTTGTGCAAGACTTGGGATGCTAGTACTTGTACCTTTCATCTTCCCAACATGAAAATTACTATCACTCTTGAGGATATACACTACATTCTTCGTGTTCCCATTCAGGGAGAGTGAGTATATTTTTGGCTAGATTGGTCATTCCAAGAGAAGAAGAGAGACATGCAGTGTTGTCTAGGTGGACTGATACATGATGAGAGGGTTAGAGAAAAGATCAAGATTCCTATGCTATTGTATTCATGAGCTCCTATGATTAGATGGATTATGATTCATATAGTGGCACTGGTTCTCAATCCATATGGATGGAGGACTAGTACACTTGATATAAGAGATGTATGAGCGAAGGACAACCTATGCTTGGGGCCACTACATTCTAGCACATTTGTATTATGATCTTGGTTGGTTTGTATTTTGAGACATATATAGTATGGTCCATTGTACACTTCTATAGGTGTGGTGCCTTGAGCATATCACATGTACTAGGCCTATTAGATACACTTGTACTATAGCTACAAGCTATCCATGAGCATTCAATGATCACTTGTGATGCCTGTGGCAGTATGGGGATTTACATTTTTTGGAGAGTGATATTTGGCCAGTTGGAGGAAGATGAGACCCTTCAAAAACCTTATCTACTCACTCTATAGTGGCCAGACCCCACCAAACAGTTATGAAGGATGTAGATAGATAGGTATCTAGTGGGGAGGTATGACTACATTGTATGACTATTCAATTATGGCAAGTCATGCGGTAGTTTGAGTAGGTGTAAACACCATTGAGGGTGTGCCCCTTCATTAGACAATGAGAGAAAAGTCCCTAGAGGCCAAGTGATACTATTCGAATGACTATAAATCATGTTCACGAGAGTGATTCTGATGATTTAGATCATGACCAACTACCGACATCTGACATTGATGATGTTGGTAGCTCATAAATGCATGAGGAGTGGTGGTCATATGTACAAATAGCTCTTGTGTTCCCCATGGATTTCCCTATAGGTGATGCAGAGCTTGTAGTAGATGAGGATGATGAGCTAGAGGAGAGAGCAGAGGAGGTATAGTATAGGCTAGTAGATAGTTTTACAAATGTGATTGATGATGAGTACAAGTCTAAGGCCAATCTTGACTATGAGCTGGACCAAGATGTAGGAGACAATGAGAAGGAGGAGGAGGACTATGAGGAGGATTATTATTATGAGGAGGCACCACTGAGTGAAGGTGATGAGGTAGCTATTGAGGATCATTATGAGAATGGAGAGTCCTCACATACTTATAGGACCAGATCACAGGCAGTAGCTACAATAGACATCAGCACTCAAATTCAAAGAGAGAATGGCACATCCTTGATTCCCTCGAGAGATGATGAGGTTGACATTCCTCATGCATCTAGAGACATAGGTGATGATATTTGAATTTACGTATGTCCTTTAGTGATTTTTTCTTTATTTTCATATATGTATCATCATGATGTGTTACCGATTATGTACATTGTCTATCTTGCAGGAGTGATAAGAGACCGGTGAGATTTCTATCGTCAAGATTCCATAGAGATAGTTCCTACATCCATCGATGAGGAGGAGATGGATCCTGACTACGATCCCCCATCAATCATGGAGGAGGATCCAGATTCACTCAGACCTTTTACAAGGTTACGAGTAGTGTACAAGAGCATCAGGAGATGACTTTGTCAAGTTAAGAGTGCATTATAGTCAACGCAAACCTCGGTGGAGGTAGAGAGATTGCATGCAAAGCTAGCATAGACACAAGCAGAGAAGGATCAAATGGAAGATGGGTGGCTTGTAGTTGTTGGTTTAGTATAGGGTTTAGAGTATGCACTTAGACTTAGCAGTTCATGATCACAGTCACACACAACTACCTCATGATGTCCTGGGATTGGATCACAAGTGCTAGATCCTAAGGGGTCTAGCTATCATAGACCACTATGACATTTTATATGTTATTGAGATATATATAAAACTTTGAGATATATATAGACATGCGCATTTTGATGTTATGATGATGTATATTTTCTATGTGAATGTTAAATGATATGTGATTAATTAAATCACTTATAGGAAAAGTATTTAATTAATGGCAACATGATTTAATAGGATTATTGTGATGTAGTGTAAAACATTTTTCAGTTTTAGCATAGATACAACATTGATAATGATATAAGAATATGTTAAATTAAATACACTCATAAGGATCTAATTTGACACAACTGGAAGGTGAATAGTATGAAGCCTAAAGCAATTATAAAATGAACTTAAATAATTACCTTAGTGTTCAAGACAAACAAAAATTTAGTTGTCAAGAACAAAGCAATGTGAAAGTTATTGATCGAATAACATCAAATAACTTTAAACGACACTGCTATACCAATCATACTATTCAAAAGGGATTAGAGATAATGCTAACACAAATGTGTGGCGTTAATTGGTTCCCTAAGGGGTGTTCCATCAAGCTACATTAAGAGATAAGCACCAAACCCATAATTAGTTTCAACTATGTAAGTTGCTAACCAATTAGGGTCGAACTTATCTTTATCTTCATTGTCACTACTACCATTTTGTTGATTTTCAATAAGAACAAAATCTCCCCTAGAAAACGGTTGAGGGAAAACACGAATGTTATGTTTGCATTATAATTGTTTAATGTGAACTTGGAGATGTTTGAGAGAATGAATGCGTTGTTCATTGAGCATCTTGAGTTGATGTAATCATTGATCTTTATAAGTGTCATCATTAAGAAGATCTTAGAGAGCAACTCACATTTAGTAGGAATTTCTAACTCCAAGGGGATAACACATCAATACCATAAAGAAGGCTATAAGGGGTATTTCTTGTTGATGATCGATCATTATTTCTATAAGCCCAAAATGCATAAGATAGTTGTGTATGCTAGTCGTTATGATTGTTGCTAACAAATTTCTTAAGGATTTATTTGAGAAGCTTATTAGTATTTTTAGCTTGTCCATTGAATTGTAGATAATATTTTGTAGAAAAGAAATGTTGAATTTTGAATGTTTCAAGAAATTTTTGAACTTTTCTATTCTTAAATGGTGTTCCATTGTTTGAAATGATTGCATAAGGAAGTCCGAAGCTAGCAATTTTGTGTTCCAATATGAAATGAAAAATTAATTCAACAATTGTAGAACGAAGGCGAATAACTTCCACCCATTTTGTGAAATAGTCTACAATAGTTATGATAAATGTATGTCCAATAGAAGAGGGTGGTGAAATTTTTCTGATAAGATCTAACACCCATACTAAAAATGGCCAAATGGGAACATTGGCACAAAGGTCATCAACAAGAGAGTGGATAAAATCGATATGTTCTTGACATTTGTGACATTGTTTAATGTAGGCAAAGCAATCCTTCTCCATATGTCTCCAATAATAACCCATAGGAATAAGTTTTTGCACTGATGTACAACCTCCAAAATGACCTCCATAGGCACTAACATGAGCCTATTTGAGCACCAAAGGGATTTCAAAATCTCTAAGATACCATAATAGGTTACCATTAAAAGATCTTCTATACAAGGAATTTGCAAGGATCTCATATTTAGCATTGAGTTTACATAAATTTTTCTGAGTATTCATTGTGGTAGGTTTGGGAATGGTACCATTTTTCAAGTAGTTGTGTATTGTATTGTACCATTCACACAAAGCATTGTGAGTTATCACCAAAATGTCTTCTAATAGAGTATCGATTGAAGGTTTCATGATGGGATGGATAATGAAAGTGAAGTTTGTGGAAGGATTATGTGGGGATATGAGAGAATTTGCACTCACCATTGCATCAGCATGTCGATTATCTTTTTGTGGGATGTTATATATGGTGAATGAGTTAAATTTTTCTAATAGTATCACTATAAGATCTTGTATATTTTTAACTTTTCATGTTTAGTTTAATATGTACCATTGATTTGTTTGATGACCAATTGTGAATCACCAAAGATCTTGTTATTTTTAGTGTTTAGAGATAAAGTAGCTTGTAAACCCATGATTAATGCCTCTTACTCAACTATATTATTTATGCATAGGAAATTTAATTGATAGGATTAGGGAATAGGTTTTCCATTAGGTGGAATTAGCACCACTCCAGCACTAGAACCTGTTCAACACTTAGATCCATTGAAAATTAACTCCCATGGTGTAATGTTAGTGATTAAGAAATGATCATCAAGAAGGGAATCAGGAGTAGGTAAACCAAAAGGAGTGTCAGCTAAGTGATTAGTTAAGGCTTGACCTTTGATTTCTTTTTGTGAAACAAATTTAAGGTCAAACTCAATTAACATCACCCACTTAGCTAAGCATTTAGAGAGATTTGTTTTGTTGAAAAGATATTTATGAGGATCAAATTTTGTGACGACTTGTATTTCATTATTTAGTAAATAATGTTGCAAATTACTAGTAGCAAATACAAGATCCAAACATGGTGTTGTTTACCATGATCGTCATGTTGAGCCAACAATATTGCAAGAGCATGGGCCAATGTAGCGATGTACAAGATAAATGGTGTATGTGGCATAGCAGGTTGTAAAACAAGTGGAGTAGCTAGATATTCCTTTAGACTCTCAAAATCATGTTTACAACTCTCATCCCAATCAAAAGTGACACCATTTTTAAGGAGATGCATGAAAGGTAATGTGTGATTGGCTAAAGATGCAATGAAATGACAGATAGCTTGAATTTGAGCTTGTAACGTGTGCAACTAAGAAATATTCCTAGGAGGTGGCATGCTAATGATTGCATTAATTTTCTTTGTGTCCACCTCAATGCATTTGTGAGATATGATAAACCCCAAAAATTCACCACTATCTATGCCAAAGACACTTTTTTGGATTCAATTGCATGTTGTATTGTTTTATTCATTTGAATATTATATGGAGGACATTTACATTGTCTCACTTTGTTAATGATTTAGCTAGGATATCATTGACATAATCTTCCAGAATTTTATGAATGTAATTATGAAATATTAATCTCATTGCATGTTGATAAGTTGTGCCAACATTATTTAGACCGAAGGACATCACAACCCAACAAAAATTTCCCCAAGAAGTTTGGAAGGTAGTTTTATATTGATCTTGAGGATTAATAAGAAATTGATTATAACTAAAAAATACATCCATGAATGACAACAAAGCATGTCCAACAACTAAATCCATGATCATGTCTATATTAGGAAGTAGAAAATCCATCCATGAATGACAACAAAGCATGACAATGTTTGAGATCTAAGGAGAATAATCAATAGGTCTAATAAAGCCCACATCAAGAAGTTTCTTGAGTTCCTCTTTAACATGCAAGGCCATGTTAGGATACATTTTGTGGATATTTTGATGGATAGGTTTAGCATTTGCAGCAAGGACAATGTTATGCATCACAATTTTTGGGTCAATTCCTAGCATATCAGAATATTTCCAAGCAAAAAATGTTAGAAAAATCATGAAGTGGTAGTATCTTCTTGTTTCTCATCATCAAGGAACTTTCCAATCTTAGTAACTTTATCTTTATCATTAATGTCCATAAGCACATCAATTGTATCTCCTAAAGGGAGTGCATTAGATTTAGGACTTTCAAATTCAGAGAACTCTTTAGTGATATCACTTGCTTCTTGCTCGATAATGTTCAAGGCACAAGTGATGTGCTTTATGTAAGTAAGCGAGGATGGGGTATCATAAACACCTAACAGTTGTTTAAAAGCCTCATCGCTATCAACATACTTCCATGAAGGTTGTAAGGTTATATTGAGAAAATTAGAATGTTTGATTGTGAGTTTGTGTTGTGGTTGACATGTTATAACATTAATGTTTAAAGATGGTTGTTGAACTTAGCTTTGGTCATTTTAGAAAAAGAACATCCTAATCTAGTTTTCATTTCTTGCATATTAGGTTCAATAGGGACACAAATACCTTGCTCATGTTTTCCACACCCTTTTCCAATATAGCCTAATTGTTTTAAAAATTTATAGCCTTTTCCATAAAGTATTTCCATTTCATCTGGGATAGGTGGGGATTGATAATCTATCTCATCAAAATTTGTTGTGTATGTTGCATTGTAATCCAAATTATAGGAGGTAGATGTTTGAGATGATTGTTCAAAATTTTGAGTGGACATAATTGTTGGTTGCTCTTGTTGAATCTCATCTTTCTTTTTTGTGAGTATGTATTTTCCCATGAACGAGGGTGTGAATTCTAAGGATCCCAAATCATCACCAAATAATTTAGATACATATTTTTTATTGTTATGCTCAATTTCAAGAAGGTCTATGTTAGATGTTGGAATTAATTTTTTCAAAGGACTTGTAACCTCTTTTTCAAGTTGCAAGAAAATTTTAGGCTTGGGATCTATTTCAACTTGATAGATGCAATTTTTATAGACATATTTCATGGTACAGTGAAGAGTTGAAGACACTGCATTCAACTAATGAATCCATGGTGAAGATTATATGAAAGATCGTAAGGCATAACATAGGTAGGAGTCTACCAAGTAACCACCCCAACCATAATAGGTAAAGTAATTATCCCAAGTAGTTTCTTTTTTCTATTATCAAATCTGTGAATGGAGACGAAATCAGGTATTATTTGTGATCTATCAACTTTTAATCAATCAAGGATACTCACACTACACACATTAAGGGAAGAACCATTATCTATGAGAGTTTGTTTGATACCTATGCAATTGAATTGAGCAATTATCATAAAGGCATTGAATGTTGTTTACACAACTCCAAAGGAGGGAGCTCATGGTGATGGAAGGTAATGTCAACATTTTGTTTTTGGGTGAGAGCTACCACATCATTCGAAGTGGTACCAGGAGGAATTGTGATTTTTTTTAGAGTGGTTTGAAGAATCTTGTTATAATTTGATGAGCTTTGAAGAAAATCCCAAAGGGAAATTTTGGGAGGAGTATTATTTAATTGTTCAACAAGATCATACTCCTTTGTGTGTGGGCTATAACGAGGGGCAGTAGGTGGATTAGGTAAGGGTAAAGAAGGTGGAGTTGGTTGTGGTGGTTGCTGGTTGTTTTGAGTGTTATATGTATTAGCAATAGTATCATTACTATATTTTTTTCATACATTAGTTTTAGGGGTGTAGAAGGTGTATCAGGGTCGATTAAACGAGTGAAGTGGATGTTAGGATGGGTAGAAGATAAGTTTACGTTGAATTACATCAATGTCCTTGATTTTAGAGGTATCACAACAAACCAAATTAGATGAGTTGGGTGAGATGAAGTCTTGAAGAGACTCATCTATCAAATGAAAATCATCATAGCTAAAGGTTTTAGGGGGAAATTGTCATCAACTAGTAAAGGATGTTCGAGAGAAACATTAGAGGTGTTAACATTTGTTATCATGAGTTGGTTATCGCAATCCTTAGTGGATGGCTTATGCAAGATGAATTCTTGGAGGGCTTCATCTAACAAATCAAATTCATCACAATCAAAAGGTTTGAGGGAAGCTTTATCATTAAGGAGTTTAGTTTTCTCATTGCAAGCATTAGAGTATGAACTGAGTGAGAAGAAGTCTTGAAGGACTTCATCTAACTTGTCAACATCATCACTACTAAGAGGCTTAGATGATATATTGTTTCTAATTTGGATCATGTGTTTGAAGGGATGGTTTGATGTTTTAGGTTTGATGTCTTTATGTATCACTAAATTTGATCTAAAAGAACTATGAATGAAAACGGAAAAGGAAATTTTCAAATATCTAAAACTATCCATGAATGCCATGAAAAGAAAGGAAATTTATGCTAAGAAAACATAAACAACTGAACTGTAATAGAAAGGTAATGACATAAAATAGAAAGGTGCAATGTAGGAAACTAAAATCTGGAAATACTGATGAAAAACTATAAAGGGACTGATTCAGCCTAGATGGTGAATGAGTCCCAGGAGATGAATTTTTTGATTTTATTTTTATTTTTTTGTGTTTTTTGTAAAATTTCAAATCTGTACAGTGCAAATACAAAATGAAAATATAGAGACTTGGAATGATTGAATGAAATTTAATGATGGAAGCTAAAAAATTCTTTCACTAATGTAATGTTTAAGAAACCTAAAGATGCAAAATAATGTAAAATGATGAAATAATGAAGACCTAAGATGCAAGTAGAAATGGAAATCAAAATGATTCTATGATAAAGATTCAAATTCACCAAAATGAATAGTAGATTTTTGGGTTCCTATGTACTTCTCTATCTCTTCTAGGGTTTTTCACCTAAAAGGAGAGAGATAGGACCAAAAATGCTAATGGTTCATTCAAATTATGTCATGTGCAATGTTTTATAATATAAATGAAGTAAATTGATTGTAATTGATTGATTTAAATCAATGAATACAAATGCAAAACTAATATTTAAGCTATGTTTGAAAACATGGTGTTGTTTACAAAAATCTTGAAAGAATGAACAAAAATGTTAATTAATCTCAAAAAAATGTAGTTTCTCAGAATGTGTACACCTAGAAAAATTTAGATGATTGGAAAACAATATGGAAAACTAATGAAACTTGAATTTGGGAGGATTGAGACTCATTCACTACCTTAGGCAAATCAGTCCCAGATTAGGACTTTTTTGCATTAGTTTTCTAATAGTCGGGAACTTGGAACTGCATCTGACTCAAATTTACACCTCAGGTGGGACTCATTTTCCATGAATTGTGAATCACTCTACTTGCTGATTTCTGCAATCTCATAACTCTATCCTACACCTTAACACCTGTACAACAATTTCTGATCAAATCCTAATTCTAGATCTCACAAATTCTTGCAAAACAACTTAAAATTATTCATCTAATGGGGTTTTTCCTTAGTCAAACCCCTAGTTGGGTTATTAAACCTTGAATGGAGAAAAATATGCATAAACCATAGCCTTAGATGTGTTAAAGACTAGGAAATTCTAAATCATAACAAAAACCCTATTCTATTGATCTAGAATAAGACATGCAAAGATGATTCACATGATGAAATATCTCAACTTTAGAAGAGCTACAACACATGAAAAGTAGGAAAGAAATGAAATGAAAATTATGAACAAACAAAATGCAAACCTTAATCTAAAGATAGAGTGAAAATGGAAGTGGAATCAATAGGAAACCAAGTCCTTAGGTGTGATTTGGTGGCTAGTTGCACCTCTTCACCCTAGATTTCTTCATGATTCACCATAGGAATCCATCATCAACCCTTTGCAATGTTGGATCTTCACAAGAGAAGTGAGCTTCAAGACCTACAAAAACCCTAGTCTGTTGCCCTAAAACTTCAAATTTTGCTAATGAAAGACTTGAGTTTATGAATTTCTCTTGAGGAATGATAAAAAAAATTGTGTGAAATGACTTGAAGTGAGTAGTTGGGTATGTGCAGGATCACGATGGGCCAAAATGTGGCAATATGATGGGTATGTGGCTGGTGACTTTTTTCTTACCCAAAATTGATGAAACAAAAAGGGTCTTTAAAGAAAATTCTCAGCTTTCCACCAATATAAATTATGCTTTACTTTGAAATTAATAAGTAATTATTATTCATTTTCTATTTAAATTATGACTAAAGTCCTAATTGATAGGCTAATTGAAATTTTTTTATAGCTTTCAAATAGTATCACATTTTTTTAATCCAAAACATGTGTCACATTCTATGCTTCACATAATATAGGATTAAAAAAGGAAAAAAATAATTCTATGAAGTTTTGACCAAGTTAAGGTGGTCAAACATATGGGTTTTTTATATTTTTTAAAATTTGTAATAAAAAATTCATAATTAATTATTTACTTGGAGAAAAATTACAAAAAATATGCATCACATTGGGACATGAGTCCTCTGCTTATATATAAAATATTATAAAAAAATATTATTATTTTATTGTGGTTAGGGTGGTCAGACAAACACCTAGTTCTTATTTTTTCCCTAAAATTTAAGTACGAATACATTGAAATTTCAAATTTTCACCAAATAGATTTTCTTTTTAACAAACCTAGTAGTTCATAAATTGCATTCAATTTTCTAGAAATTCTATTCTTACATATTTTTGAAATAATATAGATAATTTATTCAAATTTTAATGTCAAGCTGCCTAACTTTGATTTTTTTGAATTTTTTGCCACTTAAGGGCCTGTTTTTTCCATGATGATCCTACACATACCCATTTATAAGCAAAAACACCTTATTTTCTTGTTAATTATACCTAAGAGGCCAACATTTACTAGAAATTAAAGTTAAATTGATTAAATTTCTACTTAAATTTGAGTTTTCCCTCAAAGGGGACTCATTCGCCACCCATGGTGAATAGGTCCCACCAAAGGGGACTCATTCACCCAAGGTGGCGAATGGGTCCCACTATTGTTGTTTGAAGGTGGGTTTTCTAGATATAATATAATTAAATGTAGTTTATCAGGTTTTATGTGATTTTTCAAGTGAAACGAGCCTCTAGATCAAAATTAATGGGTCTAAGGGGCCTATAAATGCTCTTTTGAAGGGTAAATGATGTAAATGGACTCAAAAGTGGGTCAAATTATGTATGATATTTTCTATTTTCTCAAGAAGGTCCAATTTTCTATGACACAGTGATGTGGTGCCTCTGTGTTGTCCCTTGTGCATGTGTGAAAAAATCACTACAATATCTGATTATGTTTTGTGGGCCACACCATCACTTCTATTCTTGCTTTTATATCCTTAGGATGTCATGTGCCTTTTTTTTTGGCACACACCATCCTAAGGGAGGGATATCATACTGCTTCAATTTTTAGAAGGTGCATTTGGTGGCCAACAAACCTCTTCTTGAAAATCTCTACTTTTTAAAAAAAAATTAAAAATTGAATTCTTCAACATGGATCCCTAGATGAATTTTTCTTTCATCTCAGATTCATAAGATAGAATATGTACTTTCCCTTGTGAGGGAATATTCTTTCTTTTGAATTCCTTGATGAAATGAATCTTTTAGTAGGATTCCTTGATGCTAGAATGATTGGTGAAAAATATTGTCTTATTTAATGATTTTTTATTCACTTTCAAACTAAGCGTCCTTTGAGTGGATCCCTATTGGGAAATTTTGATCATCTTAGAGAAACCTCCAAGAATAGTAGTGCCTTTGGTAACTTTTAATTTCATTAAATTTCCTCAAAGACATGTACAACTATGCCACAAAGAAAAATTAGACACAGTTCATTTCCCACATTAATCCTTCTGAGAGAAGCACATGTCAATTCAGTTTCAACAACTTCCATAAAAAAAATCATCAAAAATAACCAATAAACATGAAATATGGAATAGAAGACTAGAACACACATATTTACGTGGGGAAAACCCTTTCAGGTAAAAAAACCCACGCTCCAGAAGCCCAGATCACCATTGCATTATTCATACAATAGAATAGTTACAAATACAACTCAAGCACTAAGCCTTTATAGAGATTACATCTTGTTCCACCTGGAGACATACTAGACAACATAACCCCTTTTATGATCTTCACATTGTTACAATACCCTCTCATAGTATATAGTGTAGATCCTATCTCTCATGGACCTCTAATCAACCTCTCAAGTGTTTACAATCCTCACCCTATTACAACACCCTATCACAACAAACATAGTAGATTCACATAGAGGGAGGTTTCATATTTGATCCATACAAAGAGAGTGGATGAGTTACCACCTTTAGAAAAAAAAATCATTCTCCTGCTCCAACCCTCGGCTCTCTCTCTCTCCCAGCTCAGCCTCACAGCCTCGATCTTTTCTTCTTCAAGATACCATTCATGGAAACATACCAATTCGGTTACTAGTTGTTACAGAAGACAAATCACCAATTAGCAGATACCATATCAGTTAACTCTCACCCCTCAAGTCACCTAAACAACTCCATGTCGTAGCACTGATTTTCCAACCAATGAGAAATTAGAATTTATAATGCAGTTACATGGTTATCAGGTGTTACAACTATCAACTCTAAATTATAAATGTTGGTCCAAAGAATCATTGATTCACAAAAATGATGTGAAATCAACAAATGAATCCATGCCACATGTGAGCACATCATTCATTCATCATTGTTTGGTCATCACATCATTCCCATCCATTAACCGCACTACCCCAGGTTCCTCCAAATCCTATTGTGGTGTGGCGGTGACTACACCACACCACCATAGGAGGTCTTCAACATAGTTGTGGGTCAACGGTGACACCGCACTTCCACTAGCAGTCTCCAACACACTCACGAGTTAGCGGTAACACCACACTGCTACCGAAAATCTCCAACATAGCTGTGGGTCAGCGGTAACAATGCACTACCACCAACATCTTTAATCACTAATCCAAGTCAGCGATAAAGGCATGAAAGAAACACTTATGTGATTTGGCTAGGCATCTCAGCAATCACATTGGCATTACACTCTCAAAGCCTTAGGCCAGTGGGATTGAGGCACATAATTCCAATAATCTCCCACTTAATCAATATCACATTGGCACCTCTAAAGCACTTAGGAACAACTGAGATCACAATGGCACCATTATTTAGACCCTATTCTATTCAAGTCTCTGATCAACAACATTCAAGACACCCAATCAACAAGTTTCCATAGATAACAGTCTACCAAAAAATCTGCAATAAAATCAAGTATCCAACTACAACTAACTGTCCAACATTGCAGCCAATCACAGTCTTCCATGAATCCACATATATCTCAAACATGTTCTCATGCTCCATCAAGACTTCTACAACAACATCTAAGATGTCCACCATTCAGGAAACAACCCCTGTCATCTTCCAACTACCACCTATGGAAGAAAGGTACACACCAAGGTGAATATGCACCAATCCAATGAACACAAACAAAAGATCCTAGTGATATCAACAACAAGATACTGCCATTATTCTAGAAAATAAGATAAAAGCATCAACTAGACTGACTGCTTCTATCCAACCGATAAACCCACATTAAATGCTAGAACATCCAATCATCCATACCTTAAAGGTATCGAACATTAGTAAACTTATGTCACGAGCATAACTAACACTCCAAAAGAAAGCTCCATGTGCCAACCAGTCGAAGAAGACAAAACACATTCAAAAACTCCCACTACATGGGTAACACCAAATCTAAAATATTGAAAGCATAACAAGTCTACCAATGAAAACACATAGAAAGTATAACCATGTAGTACCAAAGAAACATCCAAACTAATATGCACAAGCTTCACAAAATTCTACAAGGACAATTCTCACCACCAATCTTCACAACTCTCCCAAGTTCTTCACACACAACATAGGAAAGAGATAAAGAACTTCCAAGTTACCACTCAAGAACTTGAGTGAAAAGCACCAAATTTGACCAAATATCAAACCAATGTGATATGAAATCAAACCTTCAGGAAGATAACCAAGAAAAAGAGAGAAACTATGCACATCATGGGCCTGTAGAAAATCCTCCTACATACACCTTTAAATGCCAGTTGTGTCAAGTAATATCTTCTTCACATCCCCAAAAAAAAATCCTTAACAAAATCCAACCATATGAACATAAGCTTCTTAAAGAAGATCAAACTAATCCATTTCCCATCTTAGGAAATCAGCCCACTACCATCTCCTATGACCATCATAGATGAAAAATACAAATGCAAGGAGATAGACATGCTATCCATCTCTCACAATGAATCCTCCAGAACCATCTATTAACAACTCAAGATTGATGTCAAAGAAAGAAAGAATAAAGTATCTAAGAGAAACAATGGGAAATACCTTTCAAGTAATAAACCATCTAGCATACCACGAGTGCGAATGACAATGCTCCTCCAAGACATACAAGCCACCATGACCCATCCAAGAGAAATCTCCTCATTGGTATTTGTTGAACTCACATCCAACCAAGGTGTAGACTACTCAGAATTTCAACTATAACTAACACCTTTCTCAAAGGAATTTCAGCCTCACCTTATTCTACATGTATCCATGAATGCCTACAACTGATCATCTCATGCTAAAATCCAAGTCTACATTACTACACTTAACATGACGTTCTCAAGCATATGACCAATGTACTCAAAACATAGAGAAACTCTAGATCACCATCAAACCTCCACACATTTGAAACATGAACTTATCATGACACCATGATCTACACATCCCCCTTAGGAGATACCATGCTCCAATTGAACTAACCATGGTCTCAAGAGCAATGCCTCATGCCAAAAATTGAATGCACAAGCAAAACATGGCATCAAGCAAACAAACTCCAAACCAACATCATCTACCAAGCACCACCAACACCTCAACCAAAGACTCCAAATGTCCTCCATGGTTCCAAGATGTTTCAAATCCTCAAATATTGTCCATGCAAATGCAAAAGAACCCTTTTTCAACAACAAGATCTAAGATTCCCTCCTAGTAACATCTGCAACACTAAATAAGATCATTCACCACCAAGTGATGAACCCATAGTCAGTACTAAAGCTCCCACTAAAACATGGCATCTAAGCTTTCAAAGCATCATGACCAAGCATTTGTTGATCTGAAAGAATCTCTAGGTACAATTGACAACATGTCCATATGATAATAGTGCCAAGCAGCACCACAATCTCCAAATCACACAAACCACACCATCACTGTCAAAAGATTACACTAAAAAAAAAGTGTATCAAACTCTCCATGACATTGTGATACACATGCTATAGGTTCCCATAACTAAATATTCGGGAACTCAACACCCTCCATCCTCTCATCTCAAAGAAACCACACCAATGCACAAGTGACCACAGACAAGGCCAGCTAATGAAATATGCATCTTTAGAAGAAAAACAATCTTGTGGATATTGACAATCCACTTCCAATTTATCCCATTGCAATTGAATGGGTGATTAATCCATGCAACTACATAACTTGTAGATCCAAACACTAAAACATGCAAACCAATCATCACATTAGTAAGAATAAATAGAGATATCAAAGAAGATAACCATGTAAACACCAAGACTCCAACACCAGATCATGACCAAATTTGATTTTCCAAACATGTCCACAACGAGCACCATAGTCTAGGAATCCATCAAGATAACATCAAGTTTTCTTGACAATGTAAAACCTATAAAAAATCATAGAACATGAAAGTACAACACATCATCCACTTCATCCATCCCGCTTCCACCAACATGGTGGTTGTCTATATTGTCGGTGGGGAAATTTTTGTCAAGGACACTAGTGTGAAACACAAACATTTGTGTTGTGCACTATCATCCTAATAGGATTCTCGCCTTTGGAATCTACAGGGGTGTTATCACTCAAAATTGGAAATGTAGTGTAATGTTCCTGTACCTCTTAACTGACCTCAAATGGATTTCTTGCCTCCATTTTACCTTCAAATGTCTATCTCTCACATTCACTTCATCTTCTTCTGTCTTCTACACATTTTCTCTATCACACATGCATCTACACTTCACTTTCACACCATTCTCCATTGTTGAAGCTCAAAGGCATTACTCTATTGGATTTCACTCTCATTGTTGTAATGCCAATTGTGCTCACAAGCTTGTGAGATCACATCTCCCTTCACATGCTCAAGGGAACCTTGTTTTGGAGGTGATATCCATTTCATTTAGCATTGTCATTTGATTTTGTAACATATAGTTGTTACCATAACTTGATTTTCCTTTCCTTCCATACTTTCTTTATCACATTATTTCTCTTTTGGATATTTTGGTTGTTTGTGGAGGTGGGAACATTGAACACAGGGGTTTAAATGTGGTAAGCTCTTAAACAGCCCCAACATTTCCCCTATTCTACTGTGTGTAGGTGATCTTGTTTGTGTGGAGCTTGCAAGAGGCTGGACCACTTGTGAGTTACATTCCTGCCACCTTTCACTCTTGTCAACTTCTCTTTTTTAAGTTAAAGTATTCTTCTATCTTTCTTAGAATGTTAGCTTCTTTATGCTTTTGGTTGTTATATAAAACTTTATTTATGAGATTGTAGTTACTTCTCTATCAAGTCTTAATTGTATTTCAGAATCTTTGTCTATATGGACACTAGCACTTGACTAAGATGCCAATGCGTCACACTATGGCTTGTCTTCTATGTTGGGGTCTCACTTTTTACTAAGGAATTAGCTCATCTAGTTCCCTAAACCTCTTAGGTTGATAGGAGGATGTGGTAGATCAATAAGCTCCCTTCCTTTTCACAATCTTGCAATACTACACTTACCATAAAAAAATCTTCAAAATGAGGTAGATCAAGGCAATTGATCATTCTAGATCCTCCAGCGACCTGGGGTTCTGAGCATTTGGTCCCCCTCCTCTACATGCTCTTCAAGAGATATTCAATATTTCTTCCACCTAAATCTGCAAACACAAACAAAGAGGGAAAAATGTTTTGTTTTTGGTGAATGGGGGTTTGCCTTGGTAAAACCCCGTTTTGGTAATCAAACCTTGAAATAAAAAAAATGGCATGAAAAGAATGATGAATGAACAACTCAATGTCACAACTCACCAAACCCTTGAATAAACCTTGGAATGTAAATCTTCAACTTGCATGAAATGGCTTCAATAGATGTGGATCTTGAATCTTGAATCTTGACTTGATTATAGGGTGATCCCACAATAGTGGTTTACAATTTTTGGCCAAACTGGACACTGATATTTTTTTTTTAAACACAATCTCCACATTCGGGCACCTATAGCGATTAAACCGTAAGGAATTTGAAGATGATGCAAACTAGAGTCCTTTCATATTTTGTCTGTAGATTCTAAACATATTTTTTTCAATTTTTTTGGAATCATATTGCACTTCTTTTTCCATCTCCCACGAAAATTGGTTTTTTTCAAAAAACAACATTTTTAAAAAGTGACGCACACCGTATAAAGCATAACTTTTTTTCCTTGAAAGATAAAATTCCAATTCTTTCAAATTTAGATTTTAACTCCAATATCTAGTGTGCTTCCACTTGGTTAGATAGTTTTTTATTGAATATTTTTTCTTTAATCAAGTTTCAAAGTCAAATCAATTACAATTCAAACATAACACGACCGTATAACGCATAACTTTTACTGTATGTATCGAAATTCTTTTTTTTTTGGTTTGTTGGATCAAGGACTCCAATATCTGGTGCACTCATATTTTTAAATTTTTTTTTTTATAATCTTCTATTTTTCCACTTATGCAGAATAGAGAGTTTTGTTTTCAGTGAAAACCTTATATTTAATAAAACTTAAAAAATAGATAGATAATATAATCAAAACATACTAAAATTATATTTGTTGGATAGCTCATTTTGAGGGGAACCCGATACTAGCTGGGTTTTTGAGATCTCCTCCATTTTCATTCTCAAATCGAGCTTTGAAATGCAAAATTTTCAACAATTCTGGTGCCTTAGGAAGCAAGCATGAAAAAAGAGGGGTTCGGCCGAACAAGTGTTCGGTCGAACAGGGGTTCGGCCGAACCCATGTTCGGCCAAACCACCAACACATGGAATAAAAAAAAAGAATTTAAATGGGTTCGACCGGGAACATTCTAAGAATGTTCAGTCGAACACCTTGTTTTTAATATTAATATAGATATTATTATTTATATTATTTTTAAATGATAACTTAAATTTGATGGCCATATGACCATATTTAAAGATTTTTGCTATAAAATACAATCAAAATTTTAAGAAGATTGTAAAAGGAAATATTTTGGATAAACTGTGAAAATTTATATAGAATTATAATGATATATATGTTTGACTTATATATAATTTTAATACATACAATAAGGTACATCATAATGTTTTAAGGGTACCCTTCAATAGATAACCGTAATTAAAAAATTTGTTGACAGGTATATTCAACCATCAAATTTAATCCTTCAGAGAGAGGGGGGGGGCGAGTGGGAGAGAGATAAAGGGTAGGGGGTCCTAGGGTTTTAGGGTTAAAGGTAGAGGAGCTTGAGAGGGAGAGTGGGTAGGAGGGATAGA
>VDFB02281492.1:682798030-682899547 GCA_007258455.2 Sequoia sempervirens
TACCCACCCACTTTATGACAAGTCAATTTACAATTTAGGTATGCTAATTTTTTTGACACCTTTTTCAAATTGTGAGATATTACCAAATAATTATAATGGTCATTTGGTTTTGTGTGGATCATGAACCATGTAAGGGTGTGTTTATTGATCTTACTCACCAATAAAATGTATGCATTGAATAATTTTTGTTTATCATCATTTTATCAACAAGCATATACATATTTGAGGGTTTATTTAAAATTGACTAATGATATGTTGATTGAAACTATAGGATACATTATTTTACCTTAATTTTTTGGTCTAAAAGATGAGGGAAGTTCTTATTCTATGTCATATTCTTTCTTCTTTAGATGTATCCCATATTTTACTTAGGTATCCATGGATAAAGCAATATCAAGCAACATCATCTATGTCATGCCATCAAGGTATCAAATATGTTTGAACACTAGTAAAGAGGTTACAATTGCAAGAGATCCATATATTCCTTTATTTTAGATTAAGTCATTTAACCTTAAATAATTTTAAGAACATACATAAGGATCCTCTATATAAGTGCAAGGATTCATTGCCTAATTTGTAAAAATTTCAAAAGGAATAACAATGGTGGGAAAATCAAGACAAGATGCAACAATTTAGAATTCCTAAAGGGTTTACAATTATTAGAGCCAAAGTGGGTTATATGTAGGTTTTATATTATAAAATGATTCAAGAATCTATAAGGCTAAAAGAACCATAAGCATTGCAAACTTTAGTTTAGAAGCATAAGGGATTGGATATTTTCATTCCTAAACATGGTTTTCATAAAAAAAATTACTCATGTAGCAAGCACACTATAGAATTCACAAAGAAGGTTAGGGTTTTTAGCTTCATTTGTTATATGGAGATATTTTATTGTAATGTACATAATCAATGATATGATTCTTGATTTTTTATAAGATTTAATATTATGACACCTTAACAAACCAAGCTATGAATTTCATGGTTCACTCCTACATGTATGAAATTTGCATTTTCATCTACAAGTTTGACCCTAAATTTGTAGTTTTAAAATTATTTTGTGACCTTGACCCCTACACTTCTAGTCTTTGGGAATTTATTTATCTCCATTTTTTAGACTATGTTGAGAGCCATTATAATGTTTTGCACTAACTTTGGGAGAAAATCATTTTCCTTACCTCTTCTTGGATTATGCAAAAGCGAGGGAAGCAAATACTATATTGAAAATGCTTTAAAAGCTTTCAAACAAGTGCAATTTGAATTCAACAAATTTAAAAAAAAAATTGCATTTAGGGTTTCAAATTAAACAATGCATGCATTTTGAACTCTAAAAAAATTGAATTTTAAATACCTGGTGCTCAATAGTGGTCGATATGTGAATTGGAATGATGAACTTTGAAGAGAGGAACCGAAATTTTCTTTCGCCAGTGAGAGAAACTTTGTTTGGTCGTCGTCACGGATTATGTTCGCCGCGCACACCAGGGAGACAGTGACTGGTAAAAAACACAGTAAAGTGTGAAAATGAAATGTTTTCTTTTTGTTTTAGTCATATTGAAGGGGGTCAGTCGAACCCAGGTTCAACTGAACCCACTTCAATATTATTTTTTAATTGGGGCATTCATTGGTTGGCCCGAACCCAATGAGTTCCATTTGAACCATTTCAATGGTTGGTCGAACCATTAATTGACTTGAAACTCTGGCTGTTGAGGGAATGGAAAAAGACTGAATTTTCCTTCATCTTAAAAATTAACCACTGACCCTATGTTTTGAATACTTGAATGGATCAAGAAACCTACATCATCATATTAGGTCCAAAAAGATGTATGATGCAAGAAGACTTTGATATGACAATTGGATCTTGATTGTTGCAATAAATCTCCTCTCGAATGCCTTGAATAGCTCTTGAGATGCTCTTGAAAATTCTTTTGAATTCTAACTTGATCTCATGAAAATCTTATAGGTGAAACATAGTGAAATAACATTATATTTATAGACATGTATCCTTAATTTCTCAAAATTTAAATATCACAAGCCAACATCTGAATATAGATTTGAATATGTTAAAATATTACCAAAAACATAATTTAAATTTAGGTCCTAGGTCTAAAGGAGGACCCATTTTCCCATGGCCGAATGGGTCCTAAGTCGCTAACCCTTAGACACACAGTGTTCAATGAGTAGTGTTATGTAAAGGCATTAATAAATGTTGGGTTTCCTCTTCCAAAAATATAATTAAATAGGCTTGGATTTCAATTAAAGGGGCCAATTAAGGAAAATTAAGCTGAACTAATTAAGGGAGCCCTAAATAAGTGTGAAAGTGTAACTGGGATACACTTTATAAGACCAAAATAAGGCACAATTAAGTCCAAATTTATATTAATTCTAAATCAAGTGTGAAAATGTAAAAATAGATACATTTTTCTATACTACAAAAGATTCAACTGAAACTTAAACATGGTACCCCTAGTATTTGAACCAAAAAAATATCAATTGTTGCTTGTAGAATACCATACTTTTATTTAAAATAAAACTTATATTTAACCTAAATGGATAGCACATATTGTGCTCACCTTTTATATTTGTGATAGGACAAAATATTAATATGAAATACTCTAATGCTTGTACATTGCTATAGTTGTACACATAGAATAATATTTTTAAACTATGATAACAATACTTGTTTAAATGAGTGTCTTATTTATTAAATGAGCATTTAATTTACTAAATGACACACTTATAGTGGATAGTTATGATATTTTATGTGAGACAAAAAATATTTATTTTACTTGTTCATGAATGTATTTATATTTTTTTTACTTGAAGATTATAAGTTCTAAAGTGAACAACTATTGGTCCCATGTCACATATTTGATAATATTTTGATTAATATGTGAAATATTGACCCCTCTCCCCATTAGACAACCTTACACAATTAACTTACCAAACGTATTTGATTCTTCATTCATCTTCTTTTCCCATTAGACGACCCTTTTAAAATATCTTATACAAACAAAAATCCTAAGTTTAACCCCTAAAAATTATGCACTAACCAGAAGCTAGATAAACACTCCATTTCTAGACACAGAAAATAAACATAAACAAAACCCTAACAAAACTCTACTTTTTCCTTCCCGCTCGCTCCCCAACACAACACTAATCTCATATTGTGAAAACATGTTCCCATCTCATGAAAACATAAGTCGCCGCCTAATAATTAGGGACTAACAATTAGAACAATTGCCTAATAATTAGGGACTATGAGTGAACAATTGCCGAATGCATGTAATTTTTCCCTGGGTTTGCATGTAATGGCACGACATGGAGTGGAATATTCCACCAAACCTCCATCATATTTTGTCTTCTTGAAAAGTCATCTTTACCCGCGTGTTCTAGTTCTTTTCACGTATCATTACACCGCACTGACCGGAGTATGGAATATTGACCGTGCCGTCTATTATAAATATTAAAAGTCAAAACTACAATTACAGGTGATTTAGCCAGGTACGTGTCTTGAAAGTGCTTTACAACAAAAGTCCTCGTCCATTACCTGGCTGCCATTCACTGTTCCGTTCTGTAAAATCATTTGACTGGCGCAAAGGGTTTGACGGACGGTATTTCAGTATAAATTATACTACTTGTTTCATTTGATCCACATAACATGACTTTGCCCTCAATATATGGCTATAGCTGTGTCTGTGTCTATGGGAATCAAAGGAACGCTCCTCCATCTCATATATGTTACTTATCTGCTCTTGGTCATAAGCCACTTTGCTCAGCAGCAAGGTAGTCCTTGTGGGTCCGTGGTGTGTGGTCTCAATGGAATCTGCCGAGGCTCCGGCGTTTCGAGAAATTGAAGTTGTCCTCCGGGATTCCACTTTGTGGTCAATGGTAATCCATCAATGGGATGCCGTCAGAACACGTTCCCGCAACAGAGCTGCAGTGCAACTGGCGCAAAAATGCATACGATTGAGCACGTAGATTTTGGGGGCTCAGGTCATTACATGAGATTGAATTTCAACAATGCATCTGCTTGCAAGCAGGCATGCCTTGAAGATTGCTTTTGCGACGTGGCCGTCTACGCCTCTAAAAGCGATGGAGAACATTGTTGGATGAAACAATTGCCTATGAGGAACGGCGCTGAAAACAACATAACAACAGCTTTTGTAAAAGTCTACGATGATGTTATTCCCACGCTGTCAATGCAAAGAGAGGAGGACATGGTGAAGAGGAAGGGGGAGAAGAAGGGGAAGGGGCTAGTCGTTATTGGCATAAGCCTCGTCGGTTGCTCCTTTGTCTTTGCAGCAATTTTGTTATTAATTTGGTTGTATACATGCAGACCCAAGCTGAGATCCTTGCAAGAGAATCATAAGGTTAGTCCGGTGGGGTTGAAGGCATTTACTTATCAGGAGATCGAGGCTGCGACAGGAGGCTTCAAGCAAGAAATAGGGAGAGGGGCTTTTGGAAGGGTATACAAGGGCGTCTTATCTGACCGACGAGCAATTGCTGTGAAGAAACTTGACGATCTGCTCAAACAGGGAGGAGAGCAAGATGGAGAAAAGGAGTTCAGAACAGAGATGGGTATCATCGGGGCAAGCCATCATAAAAATCTTGTTCAACTCTATGGTTTCTGCTCTGAGGGCTCACATAGGCTTCTGATATACCAATACATGTCCAATGGATCTCTGAGCAACGTTTTATTTAAGGGTGCAAGAGATCTCGATTGGGAGCTGCGTGTTCAGATTGCTTTGGGAATTGCAAGGGGAATCCTCTACTTACATGAAGAGTGCGAAGACCCAATACTCCATTGTGATATAAAGCCTGGAAACATCCTTCTAGATGAAAATTACCGTGCCAAGATAGCCGACTTTGGAATATCCAAATTGATTGGCGCAGAACAAACGAGAACGTTTACTGTGGCCGTGGCACCATCGGTTACATAGCTCCTGAGTGGCAGAAGAATGTGGCTGTTACTGTCAAAGTGGACGTGTATAGCTTCGGCGTGGTGCTCTTGGAGATTATCTGTTGCAGGAAAATGTTCGAATTGCATCTTCCAGAAAATGAAATGGTTTTGTGTGATTGGGTGTACGATTGCTTCAAATATGGTCAACTTGTAAAATTGGTAGAGCAACAAGATTGCAGTGGTATTGAGGCAACACAGTTGGAAAGAATGGTGTTGGTGGGCTTTGGTGCATTCAAGAAGATTCCTCTCTGAGACCATCAATGAAAAAAGTAGTTCAGATGCTGGAAGGGACAGTTGAGATTCCAGTGCCCCCTCATCCAGAAGTTTCTTCGTAAAACCTATGCCCTCTGCATCTACGTAGTCTAGTATCTTCTTGATCGGTGTCATGTTGCAAGAAACTCTTCAGAGAGAGAAATACAGTGGCGGAGAGCCTAAGTTTTATTTGTTTCTAAAAGTGAAGAGGGGCTACTATTTTTGGTGTTGATTAAAGGTCTTTAAATTAATTGGCCCCTACTAGTGAGGCTACATTTAGTGACCTCATCCTTGTAATTTGAATTTGACAACATTTTTGTTGCAACTTCGGTATTATGGTACGTATATATGTGTATTAGAGGAATGCTTCCTTGTCTTTACTATTTTGTCAATTTAAAATATTTGTCATAAGAACAGGACACTTGTTTTTAACTAGCACTTATTTTATGTTTAAAAATAAGTATTCCTGTATCGTGTGTTTTAATTCTACCACTTTTTAAATGTTTAGAAAAGAAGTATTGTTGTCCTTTGACTTTTTTAATTTTTTAATTTTTAATATATTTAAGTTGATAGATATTTTCTATTTAGAAAAGATTACCTCTTAAATATTGTTAGGGATGAATAATAATAATAATAAAATTACATGTATTGATTCATCATAGGATTATAGATGATTTTGTTCTTTTGGAGAGGTGAATTAGATGTATTTGGCAAATACTCACTCTTATTTTTGTTGTGGTGATTATTTATTATAATCTAAATATAATTGTCTCTATCACAATAAATTGAGCTTACTACAAAATTATTTGCCTCTATAAACATTTTGTACCAAAACAATTGTATTGTTTCATATGAAAGCCTTCATTGATTCAATATTCTCACATTTTTTAATTTATGAATTGTAGGATGACTCAATGTTATGTTTAATTGTTTTATTATCTCGTGGATTTTTTGTAGACTCTATTATGTGCCTACTATAGATTCCTACTTTTGTTTATGAAGGTCCTTTTTCTTTTCTCTACAATATATGTACTAAAGAATTATGATTGTT
Source organism: Sequoia sempervirens (assembly GCA_007258455.2). Classification (NCBI taxonomy): domain Eukaryota; kingdom Viridiplantae; phylum Streptophyta; class Pinopsida; order Cupressales; family Cupressaceae; genus Sequoia; species Sequoia sempervirens. The sequence continues at coordinate 682,804,291 of VDFB02281492.1, forward strand.
CATATATTACATTTTCTAATATTTGTATCTTTAAAAGTGTAGCAATAAGGGTATTACAAAACTTAAGCTATTTACATATGTGATAATAATAATAAGATTATTCTATATTTCTTTAGAGATGTTATTTTACATGAACAAATTATTTTATTTTATGTTGATCTTCATGTTCTAATATAGGACCTCGGGTCTCTATGAAGTATGTCATGTGATTTAAAAATTATACTTAAATGAATGGGTGTATAATTTGTATCTAATCCATGAATAGTACTAGTTTGTTCCAATAAGGGACAAGACAATGAAAGGTAGTGGTATAGAGTGGGGATAATAAATTCTCTATAGTTAGCTTTTATATAATTAGATACTTACATTCTTTAGTCATATATATGATAAAGATTATAGAATGATGTATTTGAATAGATTTTCTAAGTAATAACTATTTGTTATTGTAAGTTCAATGATATTAAATTTTTATAGTTCATGAGATTGTAAATATGAAATTTATAGATATAGTAACAACCAAAATTACACAATTTAATTCAAAAACCTAACATTTACAATTTGTAATTTACTTAAATGTTTGTAGCCTTGTCTATTAATAATTTTGTTTAGTTTTAACATTCAATTGAATCTAGTGAGCTCAAAATTACATCTCATGTGAGTATTATAATTATTTTTTCCTTTCTTTTCATAAATGGTGTTTGAATATATGTCTTGAATGCATTAGATTGTTCTTATGATAGATATTTATTTTGAATGTCACTAAGAAGATTCGTGTAATTTGACAATATTAATTTTTTGTTAGAAAATATAATTCATGTCCCTAGGCTTCAAATCCAATGTATGCATGCCAAAAATATCAAATAGGTATTCTAATAATTATTATTGGTCCATAGATTAAATGAAAATTAGAATTAATCATGATACCTTAGTTGAAGTTGTGTAGAACTGGATGTTTGTGGCATCACACATAAAAAAAATTGAGGAAGCATGTAGTTATAGAAGTTGTTCATATCTCATCTCACGTATTCATGATTCTTAATAAAAAATGAAAAAAATCAATCCTTTTACTAAATTGAACTTGTTTATCAACCATCCCACATTATTACATTTGATATTTAGTCATTGAGGTATGATATTGTGGATCAAAATGAGAGAATAGAAATCAATTATCCATAGGATATTGACTACACACCTACTAATTCTAAAAAAAAAATTGATGATGAAATTCCTCCTCAACAACCAAATGTATTGAACATAAATGGTCCTAAGAAGTGGTAACTCTTACATCAAATCTATTGGAGTTTTGACCTTGATGACCTTAACATGTTAGGACACTATGATTTTGAAGCTAACAATAGTTATAGTTCAAATAATATCACCCCTTATTGTAGTTATTTGTATTTTATTTTATAGAATCCCTTAACTCATCACACCAAGTCCCCCACAAATAGTAAATTATCAATATCAACCCACCAATTCTATAAATTTGATAATGCAGTACCTTTGATACTATTATATCCCATTTTGTAGGGATAAGATTATAACCTCATATTTGAATGGTTATATACGATAACATAGGGAATACAAAATTTTACTTGTTTCATAAAATTAGACATTAATTTTAAAGGAATTTCCAACTTCCACTTCATTCAAAACATAAGAAGTGATTTTAATACACATTCCTCCATCGCAATAAAAAATACTTTCTTGGTTTTTCCTTGTAACATTCAACAATTATACATCCATACATCATGTTTTTGTCTATATTGCATTAAAAGAAACCATGCCCCTTAAAGAGTGGGTATCTTAAATATTTCAAAAGGTAATGTATTTTGAATGTTGACCATATTTTAATTAATTGTACAAATTTCATTAGGCCTAGGTTGTTGGATTTAATTTATAGGAACTTATATGTCATCTTTCCCTTTCATAATTAATTCTTTTTTGATTAATCCATCATCTCCATTAGTGATTTGGATTATTTCTTACATGTAAAACACATTCTTTTGTATTTTGAGGTAATTTATGGGATAATTTTATTTTGTAAGGTGAAAGTTTCAAGCCATATCATAGTTTTGGTTAATTGAATTCTTTAAGATGAAATGGAATTTTTTCCCAAAAGTGAGTTAAAGAAAATAATTCTCATCCAAAATTGTCTTCTCCTTATTTGGAACCTAAATTGTGGTTTTGCTTTTAGTCAAAATATGTTTGAATGAAATGATTTAAAATAAATTAGAAACATAAACTCCAACACTATAGAGGATGGACCCCTCTCTACAACGAGGTACATGTCTCACACCTAATATTCTAAATCACTTTTACAACAAAAAATGATACGATTCTCTAAATCATGATATAATTTGTAGAATTACATTTATCATTAATGTTATGGCCTTCCATAAAATTTAATTAATGGACTAATAATGAGTGTCATAAAGTATAAATTTCTTTAAATTTACCAAATATTAGCTACAATAGAAATTTAGTATAGGAAAATAAGTTATAATCTAGTACACATTACATGAAATCTGATTTTACCTTGAAAAAATAGGGACCCCCCATATTGATTTTTCTCCACCCATTCTCATTCATATTTAGATTAGATTTAGACCTTGCACATAATCTTTGTCAATCATAAATATGGTTTTGTTTCCCTTTTTTAAATTTTACTAAATGTTGAGAGGTAGATTTTATATTGAAGTTCATATAATTTATTAGTGAAAATATTTAATTTGAATTCTTTGTAGGTTTCTAGAGTTATTTGGGGCTTCAAAAAATTAGAAAATTCTTTGAAAAATGCATGTTTACTCAACACACTTTCCCATAATATTCCTTTTATTTTTATTACAATAAAATTGGAAGGGCCAGTACCTATTACTTGGTAGTCATCAAGGGAAATGAGAGCAGGCTACCAAAAAGAGAGACCTCTAGAAGCAAGACCTACGAGGAGTGAGACAGAGTAGGACCATTAACAACCCAAGATTTTGACCAAAGTAAGGAACAAGATACAAAAAAACTACAAAGAAAAAGAACTATAACAACAAAAGACCAGTTGAGAACACATCTCAGAAAGAAAACTATAATTTAAACCCATAGAACACCACCTTGCACCAAAAACCTCCAAGCAACATTTCCACAACCTCCAAACAATTCCAAAAACTCTCACATCATAAACCTAAGGGAAACAAAAGATATAATTTCCACAAAAAACCCCCCTCACCAGCACACCCAAGTACCCCCACTAAAGGGGCACACTCCACCTCAAAAGGAGTTGAAATAGAGAGAACCAGTCAGAGGAAAAAAGATTCTACTAGCAATACCCCAGAGTGAGCCTCCACCTCGATAGGAGAAGCAAATAGAGAAGACTGCAAAGGAGAGAGTGTTGGATGTTGTGGTTGTCTTGCTGATATACGGTTGTCATTGATGTCAAAACTATTCACATTAGTTCATTTTAAGTTGTATATGTCGAGGATATTGAGAAAATTGTAATGGAATGAGTTGTAGGTTGTCAGGGGTGAAGTGAAGTTTTGTCTGTCGGTGAATTATGTACATTGTTGACCAAAGGTTATGGACTAAAGGGTTTCTTGTTGAGTATATCTATTTTATCCACATTGAGTTTCATAAATCCATGTGAATATTTGATCGAGTTATGAAGATTTGTATTCTAATAGTTTTTTTGTTACTTCAGTTTGTGTTCCTGAATGAAGATTATGTGATTTCGATAAGTTTAGTTGTTGTGAATGCTTCTCTGTTGTTTCATGATGTTTGTGGATGTTTCTATATAATTCTCTATCTATGTTGCACATCTGCATTGATTATTGTACTCACAATTTGATATTTTCTCTCGCTTGTTCATGTTTTTCTTGTTCTTCACTGACAAGGTGTTGAAGCGTGTTGTGGATCTTCAAGGAATACTTTTTGAAGGTGTTTCATGTTCAAAGATGTTGATTTGGGTCTTCACTATGTTGTGGCCGACCTTGGTGGATTCTCATTAAAAATTCTTTATTCTTTTTGGCCAACTGTTTATATTCATTTTATTATTTCTTTGTGGCTTACATGTAGGGATGTAATTTCTTATTGTGGATATATATAAGCAATTGTTTATTCCAATTAAATTATGGTAGTGGATGTCAAATGTGTGCAATGTGTGAATAATGTTCTCAATCATTCGAAGGTAGAGTAGAGTGTGAAGAAGAGTGAAAAATAGTGAATAAGTGTTCATGTGCTTAACCGGAACTATAATTAGGAATTAGCAGATGCTATTTCTCTTAGTTCAAAATCTAGATGGCTGTCATTTGAATCTTTCTATAAGACAATGTGTCTTCCTTTATAATTGAGAGTGAGCTCTATGTAGTGTTCCTGAATGCATGTGTATTCCCCATTTATTTCTTTATACTTTTAATAGGGTATAATATTGTGGACTGACCTCCACCATGGTATTTCCCCTAACAGGGTTTCCATGTAAAAATCTTGGTGTTATGTGTGTTTCTGATGTGTTGTTGATTCATGTTTTCATTGTTATTGATTACATATGAGAATAAGGTTAATAAATTTGATAACTTTTGAAATTTTGTGACAACTAATTCACCCCCCCCTCTCAGTTGTCTTCCCTTGTGTTTCCAAAAATTGGTATCAAATTAGGTTCCTTGGAAGAATTTTAATAGCTTGAGGTGATTTGGGATGGTTACATACAAGAAGGATAGTCCAAGATTTGATGGAACAAATTATTCTTTGTGGAAGACTCAAATGGAGTGCCATCTAAGATGCATTGGTGAACCCTACTAGATCATTACAAGTAATAGGCATGTTATTCCACAAAATGGTCCTACTACTTCTATTGAGATTAGGGATGCCAAGTACAATATCAAGGCTAAGGAAGCATTGTTGAGTGCTTTGACTGATACTGAGATAACTAGTGTTATGGATCTAAAGAATGCTTATGAGATCTGGAAAAAGTTGTAAAATTTATATGAAGGTGATGCTAATGTGAAGATTGCTAAGTTGTAGAGTCTGAAAGGGAAATATGAAATGTTGAGAATGGGTGATGATGAAAATGTTACTACTTTCATGCAAAGAGTGAATGAGCTTGTGTGTGGTATCAGATGTGCTAGTGGACAGTTGGATGAACCATAAATTGTTGCTAAAGTGCTTAGATCCTTGCCTGTTGCTTACAAATTCAAAGCTATAGCTATTGAAGAGCTCAAGAATGTAACTAATGTTACTTGAGATATGTTGATTGGTAAGCTTACTACTTTTGAGTTGAGTGAATTTCGTGATACCATTTCTAAGGTTGAATATTCATTCGAGGCTACTACATCTAGAAGAGATAAATAGAGATATGATCTAGGAGAAAGTTCCTCTAGAAAGACATTCAAGTATGAGGAAGAAATGAGATAGATTGAAGAAGAAGAAAGAGAATTGAATGAGCTTGAAGCACTGATTGTCAAAAGAGAAGCCAGGGGTGAAGGTAAGTATAAAGGGAAGTTGCCTATTAAATGTTTTTCTTGCAATAATATAGGTCATTTTGCATCAAGGTGTCCGGAAAGAGTTTCTAAACCAAGACCTAACAAGCATAAATTTCAAAACAAGTGCTACTATTTTGTTGATGAAGGTGTTATAGATGATGAATCTGATAAAAGTGAAGATGAATGGGTATTTATTGGTATCAAGAAAAATAATTTTGTTTCTATTGAATCTGCTAGTTGTACAAATGTGGAGAAAGCCCTAGTTGCTCAAGTTGAAGATAAAGATGAATGGGTGATTGACAGTGTATTTTCACATCACATGAGAGGAGATAAAAGTATTGTGAGCTTGGAAAAGTATGATGGTGGTGTTGTGAGATTTGGTAACAACACAGCTTGTGTGATCTGTGGTAGAGGATGCATTTATCTTGATGGTAAGAATAATACTGATGATGTCCTATATGTGGAAGGTCTAAAACATAATATTTTAAGTGTTGTTCAAATGGTTGATAAGGATTACAATCTTTAGTTCAAGGATCTAGAAAGTGTAGAATATTTGGGTGTTCAGAAAATATAATTGCATCAGGTACAAAATCAAGAGGTAATATCTTTCACCTAAATGCTATTAGTAAAAGTTGTTTGATTGATCAAGTTGATGAAAGTTGGTTTTGGCATAAGAGAATGTGTCATGCTAACTTTGATAACATTGTCAAGATAATTTCTACTAAGCCTATGAGAGATCTTCCTTAGTTGTTAGAATCTACTAATGCCATATGCAAAGAATGTCAATTGGGGAAAAAACTAGAATTTCATTTAAGAGAAAACAACATAATTCAAATGGATTGTTGGAGCTTGTGCATACTAAATTGCGTGGTCCTTCAAGAATTAGAAGTTTACAAGGCTACAGGTATTTCATGTTGCTTATTGATGATTATTCAAGAATTATATGGGATACTTTCTTGAGGGATAAATCTAAAGCTCTAAAAATTTTTAGGATCTTTAAAGCTATGTTTGAGACAGAGACATGTTTGAAGATTAAATGTATGAGTTCAGATAGAGGTGGTGAATTCACTTCTGATGAGTTTAATTATTTTTGTGAAGAACATGGAATAAGGAGACAATTATCTACAATTCAGACCCCTTAGAAAACTGGAGTTGTGGAAAGAAAGAACATGACAGTTCAAGATGTTGCTAAAACTATGATGCTAGAAGGAAATTTTCCTCATATCTACCATAGAGAATTTGTGAGTATTGTTGTGTACATCCTCAACCAGGTACAAATCAAAGGTGATACTGGTAAGACTCATTTTGAGCTATGGACTAGTCATAAGCCTACTATTAGATATTTCAAAATCATTGCGAGTAGATGCTATATTAGAAGAGATGGAGATATAGTAAAGTTTGATGCTAGAAGTGATAAAGGAATCCTTTTGGGTTACACTACTAAAAGAAAGGCCTACTGTTGCTACATTAAGAGATTGAAAAAAATGGTTGAATGTGAAAATGTTAAGGTTGATGAAAACATTGCTAGACCATCTAGAACCTATGGATATCATTCTGATGATCAGAATCACAGTACAAATAAAGGTGAGACTTTAAATCAAGTTCAGATCATTTTGGTGAATCAAGAAGATCAAGAGGAAGGAGAAAATAGTGAAAGTGCAGAAGTGAGAGCACAAGAGCCTAAAATTGAAGAACATCCTAAGACTCCAAGGTATGTGATATCGAATCATTCAAAAGACCAAATTACTAGTGATAAGAACAAATATGTCTACACTCGGAGAAGAATTGCAGAAGAATACTATTTGATTTCAAAGACTAAGCCTACTAGTGTGAATGAATCATGCAAAGATAAGTATTAGGTTGAAGCAATGAAAGAAGAGCTAAAAAAATTAAGAATGATACATGGATTCTTGTTCATAGACCTAAAGATAAAAATGTAATTGGAACTAAATGGGTCTTTAGAAACAAATTGAATGAGCAAGGTGAAGTGGTTCTAGAAATAAAGAAAGACTAGTATGCAAGGGATGCTCTCAAATGGAAGGAATTGATTTTGAAGAGATCTTTGCCCCTATTGCTAGAATTGAAGCTATGAGACTATTTATTGCTTGTGTTTATTACAAAGACTACAAGGTTTATTAGATGGATGTCAAGTTAGTATTTCTAAATGGAGAATTGGAAGAAGAGGTGTATGTTGAGCAACCTGATGGATTTCAATTAATTGATCAGGGAGAAATGGTTTGTAGGTTAATGAAAGCATTATATGGAATTAAGCAAGCCCCTAGAGCTTGGTATGACAAATTGGATAAGTATTTGTTGAAGCTTGAATTTAACAAAGGTACTGCTAATAGTAATCTATTTTCAAGATTGATCATAATAAAGATTTGATTGTGGAAGTCTTTGTTGATGATATCTTTTTTGGAGGAGATGATAGTTTGTGCATGAAGTTTGTTGATGAGATACAAATTGGATTTGAGACGTCAATGATTGGAGAGATGAAATTCTTCTTGGGATAGAAAATTACTCAATTAGATAAAGGGATCTTTATATCTTAGTCCAAGTATGTGAAAGAATTGCTAAAGAAATTTGGTATGGAAGATTCAAAGCCAGTTGGTACACCTGTGGTGGCTAGATGTAAGTTGACAACAAATGATGGTTCTCCAAAAGAAAATTAGACTAGATACAGATTGACAATTGGTGGATTGTTGTATTTAACTCAAACTAGACCTGTTATCATGAATGTTGTATGTATTGTTGCAAGATTTCAAGCTGATCCTAAGGAATCTCATGTGACTAATATGAAGAGAATTTTTAGATACTTGAAAGGGACAATTAATTTTTTTCTATGGTATGCTAAAGATGATGATCTTACCTTGAGAGCCTTATGATGTTGATTCGGTAAGAAGTTGATTTCTTGGTTAAGTAAAAAGAAGAATTCCATTTCTTTATATACTATAGAGGCATAATACATTGTTGCTCATAGAAATTGTACTCAAGTATTGTGGATGAAGTAGATGTTGAAAGATATCAAAGTTGTGTATGACGAGCCTATTTCCTTATTTTGTAATAATTCAAGTGCCATTAACAATTCTAAGAATCTGGTATTGCATTCAAAGACCTGTTATGCCTTGCATAACCAACATATTTTGTTTTGGATCAAAATGGGTCCCCCATTGTTTTTGTTTTGTCCTTGGTGTTTGTTTGGGTCTTAGGAGTTGTTCGTTTTCCTCCTAAGTCCTTGTTTCTTTTGGTTAGGCAGAAGCAAAGTCAGAATGGAAACTAGACTTCAAACTTTTGTAAGGTTCCAAGTCTATATTTGGTCCTGATTCCAATCCTAACCTTCTTCCTTGTTCTTTTCATTGTCTTTTGGTTGGTCTTGCGCTCTTGGGTCTATTTCTCCCTTGAGTCATTTCTTTTTTTTCTTGTTTTTTTTTCCTAAGCGAATTGGAACTAAACATGGAACTTTGTAAAATTTCCAAATTCAATTTTCATCCCAATTTTTATCCCACTCACTTGCTTTGTGTTTTTGTTTCTGTTGATGTTTGGGCCAGGTCTAGTTTTTGTTCTGGTCTCGCTCCCTATCTCTCTTTGTTGTCTATCCTTATTGCAAAACCAGAACCAGAATCAGAGTGGATAAGAGACTTGGTAAAGGTTTCTTGTTCTATTCCAGATCTAGGTCCATGTCTACCCTGCCTTTGATTTCCACACTAGTTGATTACTCTTTTACATTGTTTGCTCTACCCCTGACCGACCACATTTATTGCATTAATTGTAGCCTCATCATATGTGTGAAAGGATTTTAAAACCCTAATCGAGGTTAACTAGCTCATTATCTTTCTTATCCAAGTTGTTTTAGCGAACCAAAGCGAAGATAACTTCAAGAGGAGCATGATTTGATTGCAGAGGCACATTGGTGACAAGATTTATCAAGTTTCAACCTTTCCTTGTTTTGATTTCAAGGTAGGGTCTTTTCCTATTCTTTTCTTGTTTTCCTTTGTTGTTTTGTTTTTGTATTCTTGCTCATCATGTTCTTGTGCATTCACGGGACCTATTACTATGAATATTTTCTCATTCCTTGATGTTTTTCTAGTATTTTTTTCTCCTTTTCTATTTTGTATTTTGTATTTAATATTCCTTTCCATTTGTTTGTTTTCCATTTTGTTGTCACTTTTGTGGAAGGTCCATTTTGATGTGCCCTAATTTCTAACTAGGGTTTCATTTGATGGGGTCCTATGTATTTTAAATGAGTTAAACTTAGTTTGGAGATCCCTCTGATCTTATTTCAGTGTTGGTTCAATGATTTTCATGTTGGTTTTTTTATGCTTTAATTATCTAAGTCAATGTGTCATACAAACTAGGATTTGTTTGAAGACCTTTACAAATATCTAGCCATAGAGTTAAATTTGGTCTTTATTCAGTTAAAGGGTGAGGTTAATCCCCTTCATTTGATATTCCCATATTATCCCATGTGACCCAGGTCCTAAAGCTCATGTGACCACATCTTCAAGTTAAATTGCTTTGTTTTAAATGGTAAACTAGTGGAAGTGGACTCGAGAACAAATTCATCATGTAAGTATTTGCATTGGGTTTCATTCAGAAAATGATCCTACTTCTGATTGCTATTGAATTTTGTCTTCACATTTTCCCTTTAGAAAAAGAAAACCCAAAGTGGAGGTCGAACTTGGAACTATTGATGGGTTTCGGGTTCGGTTTCTGTTTCGATCCCAATTCTGATCATGTCCCGGTTCCAGTTCCAATTCCACTTTTTGTTAAAATGGTTTCATATTCCTTATTCATCTGTGACTTTGTTTCTAATGAATATGAAATTTGACTAAGTATGGAAAGTGGTCCTGAGGAAGTGGAGATTGGTATTGAATGATGTATTGATTTTCATGCTTTTTTTTCATCCAATACACAATTTTATTACAAAAATAAGAGATGTAAAGAGAATTAGAAGGGGCTTCTCAAAGAAGCAAACCTAGAGAGAGCTCAAAATAGGCAACCAAGCCTAAGAAGATCAAGGTGGAATAACTCCCATATACTTAAAGGTATAACCATTAGAGTCCTACCATTATAACCAACAAGGTGGACTCGGATTTGGTAGATATTACATATACAAACTTGGGCCCATTCAGTTATGAAGAGTTCTATGAAGAAATATTTAGTGAAGATGTCATGGGGAGAACCGAGAGAATTATTAAATTTGGTTTGGCACATGTTTCCCTCTTTCCCTTATTTGTCCAATTCCCAAAATTGATACTCACTATAGTTGGGGTCTATAATCCTACTACTACCAGAAAATGTGTGGACTTAGAGGGGAACATCATTATTGACCTTACACAATAGATGATTAGGTTCCTATTCAATACATCTACTCCACAGAACCCCAGGTAGCTCAATGAGGCTGAAGCCCTGCAACTCTACAAGTAACATAAGGAGATTGGTAGGACTCACATGAACAACAACTTGATTAGCATAAATGGGAAGATTTCTACAAGTAAATTGGAGATATAATAATGATGCTCTCCAAAGTGTTTGGAAAAAGAGATTCCTCCCAGTTAAAGGAATGGATGTTTCCATTCATTCAGACTATCATAGATGGTAGGCAACAATTTGACTAGCCTATGATTGTGTCAGGATACATACACAACCAGATCCTTAGAGTGAGAGAAACCAAGAGTTTCTTTATGAACTCTTATGTGATATATGCAACAAAAAGACAAGGCATCTTTCTTGGATTAAATTCAGTGGGAATATTGGGAGAAGCCCAAGAATAGAAAAAGGTGTGGGATCACTATGATCAACTCACCTTGCAGACTTCTGAATCACACTTTAGAAGAGTTAATAATACATTTCTATATGTTATCATTAATTGACTCACAAGAGCTATGGGTTATAGATTGAGTAGGGATGTTATGGCCTTTATTGTAGAATGTCGATATTGGCATATCCGATACCACAAATTTACTTATTTTAGGTTGGCTGGTTTTGATAGCCACCCTCATCTACTCCCTAGGTGCTGCAACAATAGAATTGTCTTGATAGAGTTCATCTAAAAAGTTATAGTAGTCAATCTCAAATTTGCCAATAAGCACAAGAATGGCTGCCACAAATTCACCAGGAAACTGGGTGAGTATAGTTGTGCACACAATGTGGTAGCTAAGAAAAATTGTGATGAGTTAATCCACTTGAAGCTGGGTTTGTACACTTCTAGGAAATATTTTGATCCCAAACACAAGATTCAAGCCCTACTACCTACTATTTTTTATAAACACTTCAATCTACTAGAAGACTTTTGGATGGATCTACAAGATGAATATGATCTAAGGAGAAGAAAATATGAAAGATTTCCTATCCCACTCATGGTTGAGTATGGGGTAAAGGAGGACATTCTTAATACATTGTCAAATGATGGGGTAACTTTGGATCCCCAATATGATGCTGAAAATGTAGGCACCAAGGACTTAGATCCAATAGATTTGAATGTAAAGAAATCCATTAATATAAAGATGATTGCAAGATTGGTATTGGATAAGAGCATCCAATGGGTTGTCATGAGAATCAAGGAGACAAAGGCTTAGACCTCCAAGAATAAAAAGGTTGTAGGAAAACCTCAAGGGTATAAAAGGACCAAAAGAAGAATGGCTCCTAAGTAGACCTTAGATTTTCTCCCTCCCAATTCTAGAGAGGAGGTTGAAATCCCTGCTTAGGATCTTCTTGAAGCACATGGAGAGGAGGCCACAATAGAACTCGGTGCCTCAACAACTGCTCAAGGACAAACATCAACTCAATCTATTATCACAAAGTAGCCAAGTTGAGAGATACTTATGGGAACCCTTCACAAATAAGTTGAATCCTTGAAGGAGAAGAAGCCTAAAATAGAGATTCATGACATTGAGATAGATTCTGAGGCTACTCCATCTGATAAGGAGACTCATGTGGCTGCATCTCTTGATGAAACTGAGGATATAGGGATTGAACATGTTTTGATAGAGGAAGATCAATGGAAGCTTTTTGAGGATGCTAAGAGAGAAGCAAATGCCAAGGAACAAGCTGAGGAACTAGCCAAATAGAAGGAGATTGAGGGTAGGGCACAATCTGATGCATTGATTAAGCAACAAGAATTGGAGGCTAAATCCAAGGCTAATGAATTATCTAAGTAGCAACAAAAAAATGAGTAAGAACTCAAAACTAAAGAGGAGGGAGATAAATTGGCCATGCTGCAGAAGATCCATGATCTGGAGGAGGAAAAAAATAGGCAAAGGAGAGAAAAAGAGGCCCTTGAGGATAAATTCAAGGCCACTGTGGAAGCCTATAGAAGAAAGGAAGAGGAAGAACACCTACAAATAGAAAAAGAGGCTGAAGAACTTGCTTTGCATGAACAAAAGTCTAAAGAGGCATGGGACATGGTCAAGGAGATTGAAAAACAAAGAGACCAAATGTATAAGGAGAAAAAGGACAAAGAAGAAGCTAGGAGACTTGCACAAGAGGCTGCACAAAGACAACAACAAAATGTGCAATAGATTTATTCTCAACCTAGAAACACCATATTGCAACCTCTATCTTCTACCACTACTACTTCTTCTTCAACACAAGTAGTCACCATTCTTGCTGCTCCTACATGGTTAAAAATTAATCTTGAGAAAAAGTAGGTAGTCCAGCCTTAACCTCTCAATTGGGATGCAATGATGAAGGAAATAAAGAAGGAAAGACCCAAGAAGAAGGCAAGAGTTCTTCATTCCACCAAGATCATAGATGCAGGAGAAATTGTTGCTAAATGTGCAATCCCAATGGTGGATAAGGGCGGAGAAGACATGCAAATAACTGATTACCAATTGGGCATTGTGAATGTAGGGAGACCTACAAGGAACCAATAGATGAATCTAATTGATATTGTAGCTTTCTCCACCAAATCAAGAATGATCAAAGATAAACAAAAGAAGGATGAACTTAAAGCCCAATTGGATCAATTGCATAAATTCTTGAAAGATGTCTCCACTCTGGTGTCTCAACAAACTGCTACTCCAGAGACCCCAAACCTAATAAGTAAGAAAGGGGCTAATGAATTAGTTAAGATGAGGAGTAATGTGGGGATGCTTGATAGGTGGATTGATTATCTTAATCAATAGGTTGGTGAAGTAATGGTTGATAGTTATAAAGTTCATGGAGGAGCACTTGAGTTCGTAGAGGAGATGAATCATCATGCCGAGGTATTGGAAAGAAAATATGATGAATATAGAGAACATGTCAAGAAGATGAAAGACATCAGCAAGGTGCCTAGGTCCACTCTCTTGGAGCAATCAATTCTTGAAGAAGAAAATGCAAATTTCATTGAGAAGACCTTGAACATAATCCAGTGTAGATCCAAATTCATCTATGAGCATGAGAAAGAAGTTCAAGAGGCTAGTAAAAAATTTAATGAACAAATTGATAAATTGGAGCTAATGGTGTCTATTCTAGTCAATGTGGACATCCTGGTCAAAGAAGGTCTTCCTTTGGATAGGTTGAAGGAGAAGTGGAGTAGCAGATTTGAAGAGGTAATGTAAAACTAAAATGATGGAGAAGACTTGTTTTTGGATAGGCTCATGGACATCAAGGAGGAGGTAAAAGCTACTAGGAGGGAATTAATCAAATTGAAAGATATGCAAGAATTCACCTTAGCAGAGTTGAAGAGGGTCAAGTTTGAAGAAAATTGGTTAGATGGGCCTGATCTGGACATCCTTCAAAAATTATTCTCTAGTTATGATGAGTGTCTCCTTGACCAAGCAATGCACAATTGAGCTTGTAGTAGAAAATTCTCTTCTTGAAAGACAACTTCCTCTCCTCTCCTATTTTGTAGTGTTTTTACATGATTTGAACTAAAATCTCTCATCCGCTAGTTCTACCTTCTTCCTTGGGAGTAAAATTTTGGACAACAGAGCAATCAATTGTTGAATTGAAAATCAACCAGTCTAGTTCCCTCATGCAGTTTTGGTTCCTTGATTTGTGGATCTACATTTTTTATTAAGAGAAACTTATGCATGGCTTGCCTAGATGTACTTTTGGGCTCTATCTTCTAAAAGGTCAGCTCATTGAAGAAAGATTAGCCACATGATATGATAGCATATATGAATTATAATCTTAGAATTTCATAAGTTTTAGCAAGATACTTTGAAAGTTATGTTAAACTTGGTTACCTTTTATAGCTTTATATAGTTTACATGTATTGTCAAGTTTGGATCTCTTTGATAAGGTTAATGAATCATAATCAATCTATATTCTAGTGAGTTGTTGTGCCTAAATGTTTTCTATTTGATGCAAATCAATAGGGGAAATTGGATTTAAGATTATTTCATTGGATTATCTATGAATGAAATTACTTTTATGTCTATTTGATCTAGTTTTAACAATGAGTGATCTATTTCAAATTTTAAAGTGAAGTTTTAGTGAATGGTTGTGATTATTGAATTAGCAAGTCTATGAATGTATGTAGTGGTGTAGATTATTCTATGAATTGCATCATGTTATATGGTTTTGGTTGGATAAAGAAACACTCATTATTAAGGTGCATGTCTAGATGTTAAGAAGTTTTATTCATATTCTACATTTTTGAAGCTTTGATTTTTTTTTTTTCATTTATTTACACCCTGCTAATGTAGGTTAATTGATCTAATTGAGTTTTTGTTCCTTATTACTAGCAAAGGCCCCTTGAATATTATAGTTACATTGGTCATTGAGTAACATCAGCATAGTTGAGAACCAACAACCAAGACCTTGGGTGTTAGATTAATTTATGTTATATTTATTTTTCAAGAGAAATAAGATAGAGATATTTTATTTAATGTTTTTGTGCTTTTTTGACCATCAATAGATCTAGTGATAGAAGGAGGGCTTGAGGAACAAACTAGATCGAATTGGTTCAATCTCACCAGATAGGAGAAAAAGAGTTCTTAGATATTCTTAGAATCTAGAACCATTGGTTGAAATCCAAACACCTATTAGGTACAAACCCCAAGCTCATAGGGTTTTGATCCCACCATTGTCGCCACCACTTACTCCACCTAGTTTTCCATGAAATCCACCTATTCCACCACTAGCTCAACCAGTCCCACCACTACCCATGGCTTTCTTTGTGAATAACCCCTCTCCACTAGGGACTATACCTTGGGGTATACATGAATTTCCCAAGAATTCAGAGAGATTATGTTCCAAATAGATGTATGGAGAGTTAAGAAGTTTTGAAGAGAACATACAGGAATTTAAGGATGCCTATACTTGGGCTTAAGTAGCTCACCATGATGTTGTGTGTTGGTTATTCGTCTACTCTTTGGGTGACATGACATACAACTGGTACTTAAATCTACCCCACAGGTCTATTCTGAGTTGGAAAAACTTGGAAAATTCCTTTATTAATCAATTTTGGGTCTATGTAAGGCCTGCCATTTTGTATCACCAATTTTCTACCATAAGAAAAGAACCCCATTAACCATTGTAATTATTCAACACAAGATTCTAGAGAATGTACTGAACACTATAGGATCCTTAATTGGTTGTCAAAAATATTTCCATTTTGGCATATTTAAGGGTCATAGATCCCTTGACTGGCCTATTTTTGCATAGGATGTATAATGTCACTGAAATTGATTCTTTGTCTAAATTTTATCACCTAGCCATCAAATTGCAATATCAGATAAGCTTACAATTAGGGATTTTTGGAGGATTTCTTCCTCCCATAGGATATCAAATTCCTAATCCAACTCCTTTGTTCATTACGGTCCCAGGGATGTCTTATTCCCAATACAAACCCATGTCTAAGTTACAAGCCTCACCACCCCTACCATTATTCACTAATGGTGCTCAAGGCCCCTCCCAACAATCATAGAACTACCATAATCAGGCTAGAGGGTCAAATATTATTAATCAATCATTTGTTGTGAAGAATACAAAATGTGAACTAACTGTTCAATTGACTAATGAAATGGAAACTCTCAAGAAGAATCTATCTCAAATTTCCAATGATATGGCCCAACTTAGACAAAACCCCCTTTAGAACCAAAACCAAAGTTACCAAAATCAGGGAGGGTATTCTAATCAGGCTAGTTACTCCAACCAAAACTCTAATTAGAATAAAAAATCCAATCAGAATTAGAGGAACTCCCAAAGATAGAATTCCCCTAACCAAAATTATGAAAATCATAATAGGGGATACAACCAGAGGTCTAACAACAATAGATAATGGAATACTAGGTCAAACAATGGGGGAGTTTCCCATAATTATCAGGTTGGTGATGACAAGCCACACACTGCAAATGTTGCAAATCTCAACTTTATGATGAATTGGTGTAGGTTGCATGACACTGTAGCTCATTATAAGGTAAACTGCCCAGAAATGGAGAAGATGGTCAAGATAGCATAGGTTGATGCTCCATTACAAGGTGATCCCAACAATTCTGGTGGATCCAAGGATACTACCATGGCTTATCAAATCTTCGATGAGGAATCTTCATTCCCCAACCAAGAATAAAATGAACTAGTAGAGGACATGTATGATGCCCAGGCCTTCCAGTCAAAAGGAGGTCATTTCCTCAGGAATCATAATAGAGGGTCATTCACCACATTTTCCCCTCTTAACACCATGGTCCCATTTAATCAAAATGTGGACAACAACCTGCAACCACAAAAGGGGCCACCCAAATCTCAAAATAAAGGTAACACACCTAATTTGCCTAAGTATTAGGTGAAGAATGATTTAGAGTGATTTTATTGCAAAGATCATGTAGAAGAAAAAAATTGCATTATCATTCTTTGACATTATGAAGTGGTGCCCTACCCAAAGGGACATTGTGTATCAAGCACTTAAGGAGGAAAATTGCTTAAAAGGAAAAGGTAAGGTGACTCCAACAAATGAAATGAATGTAGCCCTATATAAAGGTAAGAGAGGGACCCTACCTTTCCTTTTAATCTTAATATTTTTTGGAAAAAATCTGTATAATTGCCTAATAGATTCCAGAGCATCAAGTAATGTCATTCCATTCTGTATTTACAAGAAGTTGGGTTTGAACCCACTTCAGAATAACAAAAAGGTCATTCAATTGGATAAAACTGAGGTCAATGTGGTAGGAGAACTGAAAAATATTCATGTATAGGTTGGATCTAACCCAAGGATCCAAAATTATATGGATATCCAAGTGGTCGATATCCCATAAAAATATGGTATGATTCTCAACCAAGAATAAATGAAAAGCATTGGGGGTATCTTTCCTTGAACTTCTCACACATGTGGCTACCTTGGAAGGGGATAGCATCATAGATTAGAATTGAGAGTGAGACTAGGCTCAAACACATGATTATTGAATACAATTCTCCTAATAAAGTAGCTTACGTAGAAACTGAGATAGGTGTCTACAAGAGGGAGGAAATCATGAATTTCTTGATGCTCAATTCTAATTATTCACTGCCTTTAGAATAGAGTGACCCAATGATGATGGTCAAAAAATGAGTTATAATAAAAAAAATTCAACAAGATAGGCCAGTACTCGGAGGAGATGCTGATTTGTAGTGTTTGTTTCTCCCCAATTGGTATAGGATTCATTATTAGAATCATTCAGAGTTGAAATGTCAACCATGCATAAATATTTTGAACCATGTTTGTCAGGCTGAACAAACTTGTGAATGCCAACCCCAAGCACTTGCCCATAAATTTTCATTTGAAGCTAAGGATGCTACCATCCTTACGAGAACCAATAGCACTCAAGAGGAAGATCCTTCCCAACTTGAGTAGACTCAGGTTCCATGCTATGAATTCCAAAGACAGACTGACGAATCTCAGTTTTTATCTATTACACTTTCCCCGGATACCCTTCGAATGCCTAAGGCATTGATGAAAAGTGTACTAAATTGTGATCTAATCCAATAAAAGGTTCAAGAAGTAGTTCTTGATCAGGCTTTGAATATAGGAGAATCTTCTAACCAACCTTTCCTATAGCTACCTTTAAATCTTGATGACCAACACTAGTTCAATCCGCCACACACTTCAAGCAATCCATCACCTATAATCTCAAAGAAGAAATAAATCCTAGCTCCAAACCAACTATGGAGTCTTAAATTTGATGGCTCTAAGTCCAAATCAGGGAGCGAAGCAGGAATTGAATTAACCAACCTGAAAGGGAAGATGTACTTTGCATCTTATAGTTTGAAATTTGGCTACATAAGCAATGTGGGAAAACATGAAGCATTTGCTCGGTGAATAATGTTTTCTTATCAGAAGAAGGTCACAACTCTCATGGTTATGGAAGATTCTGAAGTTATTATTAAGCAAGTCTGCAGCTAATATACTTGTCACAACAAAATATTGGCTATATAAAAAAACAAAGTTTGGAATCTAATTGAGGATTTTGACACTTTTGAAATCACTTTGATTCTTAGAGAAGAGAACCAGATTGTTGATGCCCTTGTTGTTGCCACCAGCACTTTGGAGCCTATGCAGGACTCCAAGTTGAAGAGATTTTTAGTTGAATTAGTATCCATCGTAGCTGTCCTAGATAATGTTTGGAATTTTCAAGTCTTTGATGATGATCAACATATAATTTCCTTCTTGGAAAGTTCAAATTTCTTCAAAAGAAAAATAATTGATGAATCAGAAAGAGATCAAGGAGATTAGGATCTTGAGAATTGTGATATAGAGGGAATACTGAATCTGAAAAGCAACAATATTCCCAAGGGGATGGTACCTTTGGAAAGAATATTTGACTCTGATCCTCAGGCTCATGAAAGGGTGCCAATAGAAAGGGATAGAGGGAAGTATGAATCTATCAATTTGGTCGATTTAGGTCTAGAAAGGAATGTCTATATAGGAAAAACCTACCCTGAGGAAGTTAGAGATAAAATAATTAAGGTGTTGAAAGAAGAAATTGTAGAAATTGCTTGGGGTTATGAAGATTTAAAGACCTTTGACACTTCAGTGATCATGCATACCATACCTTTGAAGCCATAAGCAAAACCCTTTCATCAAAAGCAATGCTTAGTGAATGCTTTGATTGAGCCATTAATTTAGAAGGAAGTGCAAAAGTTGTTCTTTGCAAGAATACTCTTCCCAGCATGACATTCCACCTGGGTTGTAAACTTGTTTCATGTGCACAAGAAAAGTGGAGAGATCAGATTGTGTGTTGATTTTAGGAACCTAAATAAGGCCTCTAAGAAGGATAACTATCCATTTCCTTCTCTTGATGAGGTATTAAAAACTATCAATGGATCCTAGATGGTTTCATTCTTGGATGGTTATTCTTGGTATAATCAAGTGCTTGTGAGCCATGAGGATAGAATGAAAACTACCATCACTACCAAGTAGGGTACATTTTCCTATTGGAGGATGTCGTTCTGCCTGATCAATGCTAGGGCTACCTTTCAACATGTAAAGAATGTGGCATTCAAATATTTAATAGGTAATTCTATGATTATTTATGTGGATGACTTAACTATCTTCTCTAAGAACAAAAAGGACCATGTTGTTGATTTAGAAAAAGTCCAATTAAAAGATGTATAAGCTATGGTGTGTCTCTAAATCCAAAAAAATGTGTGTTTGGAGTTTCTGAAGGGAAACTCTTAGGCCATATAATATCATAAAATGGGATATCCATAGACTATGACAAAGTTGAAGCCATCTTAAAATTGACAATTTGAGGAAGTAAAAAGGAAACGAGATCTTTCTTTGGAAGGATCAATTTTGTGAGAAAATTTATAACAAGGTTTGTAGAAATTCTGAAACCTCTTAATGAAATGATGAGAAAAGGTGCAAAGATAGAATGGAGTAACAAAGCCAAGTCTTCTTTCTTGCAGACTAAATAGTTAATTTCTAAGGCACTAGTCTTGACTAGCACAGATTATTTAAAGCCATTTTATATCTATTCTTTTGCATCTGATCATTCATGTGTGGTTGTTCTGACACAATGAAGAGGCAAGGGAGATGAAAGGCCTATTTATTTTATGATTTCCCCATTTAAAAATGCAAAAGTTAGATATCTTTCCCTTGAAAAGAAGGCATTTGCACTTGTGCAAGAAATAAAAAAATTTAGGCATTACATCCTTCAGAGTCAGGTTGTCACCATATTTCCTGAGCCCACTGTGAAGTCTCTCCTCATGCAGGGTGAATTTGGGGAGAGAAGAGTAAAGTGCATGAACATTTTACAGGAGTATAATCTTGAAATACATCCAATGAAGCTCGTTCAAGGACAAGGATTATCTACATCTATGGCGGTTGTGGATAAGAATATCACTTCCAGTAGTATACAATTTAGTCATTCACAAAGGATCCCTTGTATATAGATGTGATCTTCTTCCTCCTTAACAATAGCTGCCTAGAGGGGATGAATGCTACTCAAAGGAGAGAATTTAGGATGAAGAGTGCTCATTACATGTTGAAGGGAGGATCCTTATACAAAAGAAATTTTGAAGGAGTTTACTTGCACTGTTTGGATCAGCAAGAAGTAAAGCATGCTATTGTTGAATTTCATGGTAGACACGACATGGGGCATGGGTCTATAGATTCCTTGGACCATCAAATTCTTAGATCAGGCTACTATTGGCCTCATGTCTTTTGAGATGCACATCAATTTATTAGAACATGCCACATGCTAGACCTCTACATCCATGGAGCATAATCTAGCAATGCTTTTATAGCTGGTGTACAAGGCAAGACCATTTTCCCAATGGGCATTGAATTTCGTAGGGGTTATTAATTCAAAATAATATGTAGGTCATAAATTCATCTTTATAGAAATTGACTACTACACGTGGTTGACCAAGGTGAAGCCCTGCAAAAATAGCTCCACATATGTGGTCATCAGATTTCTCCATGAAAGCATCATAACCAGGTTTGGAGTACCATTCGCCCTGGTATGTGACAATGGCTCCACTTTCTCTTCTAATGAGTTCATTCAATGGGCCTATGAACAAAAAATTATTTTGAAGTATTCATCTAATTACTACCATCAAATAAATGGAGTAGTTGAGTCTACCAACAAGAACCTATTGGAAGTGATTAAAAAATTTCTATAAAACAACCCTAGGGACTGGCATACCTAGCTGATATTTTCCTTATGGGCAAATTGAACTCGTATTAAAGCTTCCCTAGGAAATTCACCCTTTAAGTTAGTTTATGACCAAGAGTTGGTCTTCCCAATACATTTGTAAATACCTGTCCTCAGGCTTATGTAGGAATTCTATTCAAGGGATGATCGAATAGACGTTAGAATAACCAATCTATTAAACATAGAAGAACAAAGAGACACTGTTTTACAATAGTTATCTAAACATCAGGCGGTTATCAAATGTTGGTTTGAAAAAAGAACCAAAATAAAGGCCTTTAGGATATTAGATCTTGTGTTCCTATGGTATAAAGCTAAAGAGAAGAAAGGAGACCACTAGAAGTTTGACAAACTTTGGTTGGGTCCATATCAGATAACTGAGATCTTGGGTGAGAATTATTTTCAC
Source organism: Sequoia sempervirens (assembly GCA_007258455.2). Classification (NCBI taxonomy): domain Eukaryota; kingdom Viridiplantae; phylum Streptophyta; class Pinopsida; order Cupressales; family Cupressaceae; genus Sequoia; species Sequoia sempervirens. The sequence continues at coordinate 682,826,220 of VDFB02281492.1, forward strand.
TTGAGCACCCTAACAGGAGAACCTATTCCATTACCCATCAATGGTCAGTTTCTCAAGCACTAATTTGGCCCATGAGGGTCTAATTTTCTGATTATTTGTATATATGTAATTAGATGTTCTTTTGTTCTTTTGCTTTGGGTGTTTTGTTTGTTTGTTTGTTTGTGTTTTCCTCTTTTGTTTCTTTCTATTGTTTTTGTTTTTCTCTTTGTCTTTGTCTTTGGGGACCTTCATTTCTATCCATTTTGAAATGAAGGGGTTGTTATTCAAAGTATGGTGTAGGCACTAGGAAGAGAAATTGACTTAGGTATTTTTAGGTATTTCTGTTGAAATATTTCATTCTAAACCTATGTCTTATGATTATTTTAAAACTCATTTGAAAAATTATTAACAATAAGATATATTGTAAATAATCTCATGAACTATGATTGAAGTTTGTCACAAAATAGATAAAACATCTTCCTATGTAAAGTGCCTATTTATCTTTGGGTGATTGTATCACCGATTCAAGTGAAAAAAATGATTCCCAAAATTATCATAAGGTCCACTATAGTTCTCAGCTCACATTTCAGATCAATCGTATCTGAGTATTGAGAAAAGTTAATAAAAATTTCCCACAAGTAAAGCCTATAAAAAAAGAGAAAAGAGAACCATTGAAAAATCAAAACTCAATATCAAATGGGTGATTCAATTATCTCTATCAGGGCTATGGATGCCTTTCTAGTAGTAGAGAAATTCTTCGAGAGAACTAGAGGTGTCTCCATTAGGGCTATTAATGCCTAATTGGTAGCGGAACAATTTGCACGATGGTTAAAGGAATCAACCTATGTAGCTTGGATCTTAGGTGTAGTTGTTCAGCGACGGAGAAATTTTTTATGAATAAAGATGCACCATATATGCACACACTCATATTCAAAGTAGTTCATGTTGATATACATATGATATTCTAGCTCAACCTTACTCAATATATTTGATCCTACTTAAATTAGCATGATTCATAAGCCAGAGGTTTTGGGTGATTGAATTGTTCAATATATTGAAAATGGGTAAACCATTTTCCCACCTGAGTTGCGATTTTTTATGCCTTGTATAACCACCCCAATTTGTATTGGATCGAAATGGGTTGCCCCTTTGTTTTTGTTTTGCCCTTGGTGTTTTTTTGGGTCTTAGGAGTTCTTTGTTTTCCTCCTTATTCCTTGTTTCTTTTCGTCTGGTGGAAGTGTAGTCAGAATGGAAATTGGACTTAAAACTTTTTTAAGGTTCCAAGTCTAGATTTGGTGCTAGTTCTGGTCCCACCCTTCTTCCTTGTTCTTTTTGTTGTCTTTTAGTTATTCTTGTGCTCTTCAGTTTGTTTCTCCCTTGAGTCATTTCTTGTTTTTATTGTGTTTTGTTTTTACTCGAGCAAAAGCATAAGCAGAATTGTGTAACACCCCTCCATTTTGTTATGTTTTTCTTGATAGCTCAGATACTCTGTTAGATTATGTTTTATGTTATGGTTACTCTACCACTGACAGTGGAGAGATGATAGACTTTATTGATGTGATGACACATTATATGCATGATGATTTTGTTAATATGCTTTATGTTTACATAGATGCTTAGTTGTGATGACATTGTTATATATGTTTATCGTAGTTTAATTGATATATTATCTTGTCAAGTGATGTGACATTGTATTAGTGAAGAGAATGGTATTGCATCACTCGCTTCCGAGTGCCCTGTGATTTTTGTGATTCTCTCTTCATGGTGTGTATGAATTACTATATGTATACATGTGCGACATTTGCTTGTTTACAAGATTGTAGGTACAGGACATTAGCTTCACCTGGTTTCATAGGTCTGAGCATGTCTACTACACAACAATAATATTGGGAGATAGTAACGAGCTACCTAGTCATACTTTTACCCTAGTACAGTGTGTCGTCAATTTGAATTTGGTCTTAGTTTTATCATTGTTGTTATGGGTATTTTATTCTTGTGCAAATTTAATTTGGTAGATTAAATGTGTATTTAATTTTAAATATTTAATTAAATGAATTTTTGTTGTGAAGGCTTTAGAATAAATAAATTAATTAATTAATTTAATTTGGTTATGTTGTTGAGTAAATTTTATTATTAAAATAAACGGTAATTAAATAAATAAAAATATTTAAATTGGTTGCAATTAATAAATTGTTTTATTATATTTAAATACATGTGAATGGAAAATATCTAAATTGTTGAGGGAAAAGATATTTTAGATATTTTGTTTAAGATAACTAAGAGTTAGAAATTTGTGATCTAATTGTTGGAAATTCATTCACGAAAGGGATTTTTTTGGGAAAAGTAACAAAAGTTGTTTCACGAGAAAAGTTTTGTATGGGTTGTAGAAAATTGGTGAGGAAATTGTGGATCTCTCTCTGAGGAAACTATTTTAGAATTATTTTGCTGTAGAATTCTTGGCTATGTTTTTGGTTGTCTTCTCGAAGGAGGAAATTACATTGAAGAGAGCTTTGGCTACATTGGGAATTGAAATTACAGAGAAGCTCGGCAATATTTTCTTGAGGAAACATTCTTTTGTAATAGGTTCTTTACTATTTTTGTGAAATTTGAAATTGAAAAGTTATTTATTACTATAATGCAAATTGGAAATGTTTTAGGAAATGATTTTTCAATATTGTAGAAGTTCTTGTTTGTTCTTTTAAAATATTTCCGTGAAAATCAAACCTCTGTAGAAAAGAATTAAAAATCCTCTTGTAATTTTGTTTATTCGAAACAGATTTATACAGAAAGAAATTATAGTGGAATTATCGAACCTCTATTGAATTTTAATCAAAACATAGAAACCTTTTCCTATGAAAACATAATTTATTCCTCTGTAGAAAATGGTAAATTACCGTTAAAGATTTAGATCCTTGTAGGGAATGATTTTTAACACAAAGAAAAGTATTTGAAGAATTAGAAAACCTCTGTATGATTGATAAATTTGGGAAAACTGAAATAATTGGAAACCTCTCATAATTTGAAAATCAAAACAACAGAGAGAGTGTGTCACTAAATTAATCATAACTCAAAATTTATGAACTAGATAGGGCTAATTTTTTTATGTATTTTAAACAACTTGATTGTGCAACTTTAGTAACCATTTCAAAGAAACCCAGATCCAAAAATGAAAGTTATTAAAGTCGCAACATTATAAACATTGCATATAATTTTAGATTATTTAAATATAAATTTATTTTTAAATAGGTGCATGCACATGCACAATTAGATATTTTTAAATAGACATTGGAAAAAAATAATTAGATTATGTAATTAGAAAAATATATATTTATATATATATATATATTTATTTAAAAGTGATATTTATTTAAATGAATATTATATTGTTAATTAATGCATGCAATACACAAGTAGGTGTTTTATAATAAATTGATGTTATTAGAAAGATTGAATATTTAATTAAGGAAATTGAGTTAAGTATTAAGAGCAGTTGAGATTTCGAAGTTAAATATTTAAATTGTTTTGTTGTTAGTTTATTAAATTGAAATAGTGTTTTGGATATATTTTACTATGCAAGAATTGATTGTAATGGATTTAGGAAATCTGAAGGATAGTATTTGTTATTTTCTTGAATTGTATTTGAAAAACACGCGTTTCTATAATTGTGTATTGGGGGGAAGTATTTGTCATTATGTGAATCTAAGTCTTCTAGAGTTGTAATTGTGAAAGGGTTGTGGTAACTTTAGTTCACCCTTTGAGATTTCTTGGGTAGTGCATGTATTGGTTTTCAGTATTGGACATCCATAGAGATGTGTTACCTTTTGAGGTGTATTGGTTATTGTTATTAGTTCTTAGTGCACTGTCTACCCTTGGCATGTAGTTTGAGTTATGTGTTGTCGATAGGGGAGTGGCTTTCAGCGAGGACCGAGACACAAAGTGGTCCTAGGACAACTCATGTGGGAGTCAGTATAATCAAGTGGGAATTAAATAATCTATTAGCTTAACACATATAACAAGATATTTAGTCTCGCTCATTGGCTCAAGGGATTGTATGAGACTTGAGATGAGTCGAGAAGGCCTGGAATGGCTAGATCATTATCTTGTCTTCTCGAAAGATAACTGATTCCACACTGGTGTGCATGTGGGGCCAGAATTGTGAGAAGTTACCAAGATAACCCTAGAGGGGGGCCGAGACCTAGGAAGATCTCCTTTGGATAACCATTGCAACCTTTGTGATGACACTCCTTCTATGACAACGGTCGATTTGTATTGTATAGAGTATGTATTTGATTCAGTGGTTCTGGAAGCAATGTAACCTTATGTTTTGTGTTTATTGGTACAGTGTTGTTTTGTGTTTACTGGTATAGTGTCGTTTTGTGCTTACTAGTATAGTGTTGTTTTATATTTACTGGTACAGTGTAGTCTTGTAGATTTTATGTGTCTAGAGGTAATAGGTTGTATTGGTTTCCTGTTACTATCTCCTAGCACGAGGGATGGGCCTACAGGTAGTAGATGGTTGGGTGGCGTGCATCTTACACTGTTGAGTTTCTCTTCTTATTCGTGATGGCGGGATCTTCTTATTTGAGGAGCTCATGTGGTTCTCTGGAGTTGTTATTCTCCTTCTTTATTGTAACTGTGGTTCATTATGTATAATTGTAATACCTCATTTGTATCGAGGTGAACCTTTGTGATGTAATTGTAATAATATTTTTGATCTATTCATTGTTGGATTTAATGGTGTTGTGTATGTGGAAGTATGTTCAATACATTTCTATGTGTTATCTGTATCTTGTAATGGTTTAATGTTTTGTTGTAAGTTGTACCTTGAGTTTAAAATTCATATGCTATGATTGGTTAAATTTTATAAGTAATTATGTTCACATGTAGACACGTTACGTAGCCTAGAGGATGTATGTGGTTAGAGTAGGAAACTTTACTCGTCTTGTTTTAAATTTTAAGAAAAAAAATAGTTGTGCTTCAGCGGTATTGCATAGTCCTCTAGGTTGTGGGACGGGGTTTTACATAATTGGAACCGAACTTGGAACTTTGTTAAATTTCCAGATTTAGTTTTCATCTTGATCCCAATCCCAATCCTACTCATCTGCTTTGTGTTGTTGTTTTTGTTGGTGTTTTGACTAGGTTTGGTTTTCATTGAGAGGAGCACGATTTGATTACGGAGGCACGTTTGTGACTAGATTTATCAAGTTTCAACCTTTCCTTATTGGAATTTCGAGGTAGGGTCTTTTCTTATTCTTTTCCCATTTTTCTTTGTTGTTTTGTTTTCACATTCTTGCTCATCGTGTTCTTGTGTGTTCATGGGGCCTATTCCTATGAATCTTCGCTCGTTCCTTGGTGTTTTTCTAGTTTTTTTTTGGTCCTTTTCTATTTTCTGTTATGTCTTCCTACCTTTCCATTTGTTTTTTTTTTCTACTATAGCTTTCATGGCAAGCTCGTTCTTCTATGCCCTAGTCTCTAACTAGGTTTTCATTTGATGGGGTTGTCTATGATTTAAATGCATTAAAATGGGTTTGGAGATCCCTCTAATCCTATTTTTCATGTTGGTTCAATGATTTTCATGTTGGGATTTTTATGCCCTAATTATTTGAGTTAACACATCATGCAAACTAGGGTTTGCTCAATGACCTTACAAATATCTAGCCCTAGAGTTAAATTTAGTCTTTATTCGGTTAAAGGGTGAGGTTAAGCCCCTTCATTTGATATTCCCATATTATCCCATGTGACCCAGTTCCCAAAGCTCATGTGACCACATCTTCAAGAAATTTCTTTATTTTAAATGGTAAACTAGTGGAAATAGACTCACGAATAAACTCATCCTATAAGTATTTGCATTGGGGTTCATTCCCAAAATGATCTTGCTTCAAATTACTATTGATTTTGGTCTTCACAATTGCCCTTTAGTAGAAGCAGAACCAGAGTGGAGGTCGAACTTGGAACTATTGATTGGTTTTGGGTTTGATTTCCATTCCAATCCTAGTTCCAGTCTTGTCCCTATTCCAGTCATGATCCCACTTTTTATTAAAATGGTTTCCTGTTCCTTATTCTTCTGTGACTATGATTCTAATAAATATGAAATTTGACAAAGTATAGAAAGTGGTCCTGAGGAAGTGGAGATTTGTATTGAATGATGTATTGATTTTCATGGTTTTTGTTCATCTAATACAAGGTTTTATTGTAGAAATAAGAGATGTCAAGAGCATCATCAGGGGATTCTCAAAGAAGCCAACCTACAGAGAGCTTAAAAAGATCAATGTGGAACAAATCCCATATACTTTAAGGTATAAGCATTAGATTCCTACCATTATAGCTAGCAAGGTGGACTCGAATTGGGAAGATAATACAGATACAAACATGGGACCATTCAATTATGAAGATTTGTATGAAGAAAAATTTAGTGAAGATGTCACATGGACAAATTAGAGAATTGTTCAATCTAGTTTTGAACATTTTGTCCTCTTTCACTTATATGCCCAAAATTGATACTCACTATAGTTGGGGCCTATAGTCCTTCTACCAAAAAACGTGTGGACTCATAGGGGAATATCATTCTTGACCTTACACCATAGATGATCAGGTTCCTACTCAATGCACTTGATCCACAGAACTCTAGGTAGCACAATGAGGCTAAAGCCATACAACTGTATAGAAAACAAAAGGAGATAGGTAGGACTCACATGAACAAGAACTGGATGAGGGTGGAAAATAAGTACCTATTTAAGTTTCTCGATCAGCCTAAAAGGGAAAATTTCTACAAGGATATTAGAGATATAATAATGATTCTCTCTAGAGTGTTTGGAAAAAGAGATGCATCCCAATTCAAGAAATGGATGTTTCCATTCATTTAGTCTATCCTAGCTGGTAGGAAAGAATTTAACTAGCTTATGATTGTGTCAGAATGCATACACAACTAGATGCTTAGAGCGAGAGAACCCAAGAGTTTATTTAAGACCTCTTATGTGATATATGCATCAGCCAGAAGAGGCACCTTTCCTAAATTGAATGCAGTCATAATATTTGGAGAATCCCAAGGATAGAAAAAGGTGTAGGATCACTATGATCATCTCACCTTTTAGATTTCTAAATCACACTTTAGAATAGTTAATGATGCATTTCTATATGTTATCATTAACCGACTCATAGGAGATGCAGGTTATAGATTGAGTATGGATGTTATGGTCTTTATTGCAAACAAGGGACATTGGTATATCCAATACCCCAAATTTACTTATTTTAGGCTAGTTGGTTTTGATAGCCACCCTCATCTACTCCCTAAGTGCTGAAAAAATAGGATTGTCTTCATGGAGTTCATCTACTAACCTATATTATTCAATCTCAAATTTTCCAATAAGCACAAGACTGGCTGCCACAAATTCACCATGAAGTTGGGTGAGTATAGCTATGCACACAATGTGATAGCTAAGATAATTTTTGATGAGTTAATCCACTTGAAGTTGGGTTTGTACACTTCTAGGAAACATTTTGATCCCAAACACAAGATGTGGGACTTACTACCTATTGTTTTGATAAACACTTCAATCTGCTAGAAGACTTTTGAATGGATCTACAAGATGACTATGATCAAAGGAGAAGAAACTATGAAATATTGCATATCCCACTCATGGTTGAGTATGGGGTAAAGGAGGATATTCCTAATACATTTTCAGATGATGGGGTAACATTGGATCCCCAATATGATGCTGAAAATGTAGGCAACAAGGACTTAGATCTAGTAGATTTGAATGTAGAGGAATCCATTGATATAAAATAGATTGCAAGGCCAGTATTGGATAGAAGAATTTAATGGATTGTCATTAGAATCAAGGATCCAAAGGCTTATACCTCCAAGAAGAGAAAGGTTGAAGGGACCACTCAAGGGTATAAAAGGAAAAAAAGAAGAATGGCTCCTAAGGAGCCCTTAAAGTTTTTCCCTCCCAAATTTGGAGAGGAGATAGAAATCCGTTCTTAGGATCTTCCTGAAGCACATGGAGAGGAGAACACAATAGAATGTGGTGCCTCAACAATTGCTCAAGGAAAAAAATAAACTCAACCTCTTATCACATAATAGCCAAGTGGAGAGATGCCTATGAGAAACCTTCACAAAGAAGTTGAATCCTTGAAGGAGAAGGAGCCTGAAATAGAGATTCACGACATTGAGACATATTCTGAGGCTACTCCATCGGATAAGGAGACTCATGTGGTTGCATCTCTTGACTAAATTGATGATACATGGACTAAACATGTTTTTATAGAGGAAGATCAATGGAATGTTTTTGAGGATGCTAAGAGAGAAGCAAATGTCAAGGAACAAGCTGAGCCACTGGTCAAACAGAAGGAGATTGAGGCTAGGGCACAATCTAATGCATTATTTAAGAAATAAAAATTTGAGGCTAAAGCTAGGGTTGATGAATTGGCTAAGCAAAAACAACAATAGGATCAGAAACTCAAAACAAAAGAGAAGATAGATAAATTGTCCATGCTACATAAGATCCATGATCTGGAGGAGGAAAAATCTAGACAAAGGAGAGAAAAAGATCCCTTGAGGATAAATTCAAGGCCGTTGAGGAAGCCTATAGAAGAAAGGAAGAGGAAGAATGCCTACAAAGAGAAAAAGAGGTTGAAGAACTTGATCTACATGAGAAAAAGTCTAAAGAGGCATGGTACTTGGTTAAGGAGCTTGAAAAACAAAGACACCAAATTTTTAAGGAGCAGAAGGAAAAAGAAGAAGCTGAGAGACTTGCACAAGAGGCTACACAAAGAGAATGACATAATGTACAAGAGGTTGATTCTCAACCTAGAAACACCATATTGCAACCTCTATCTTCTACCACTGCTGCCTCTTCTTCAACAAAAGTAGTAACCACTCTTGTTGCTCCTACATTGTTAAAACTTGATCTTGAGAAAAGTGGATAGTTCAGCCTTAGCCTCTCAATTGGGATGAAATGATGAAGGAAATAGAGAAGGAAAGACCCAAGAAGAAGGCCAGAGTTCTTCATTCCACTAAGCTCACAGATGTAGGATAAATTGTTGTTGAATGTGCAATCCCAGTGGTGGATAAGCATAGAGAAGACATTCAAATAAATGATTACCAATTGGGAATTGTGAATCTAGGGATACCTACAAGTAACCAATAGATCAATCTAATTGATATTGTAGCTTCCTGCACCAAATCTATAATGATCAAAGATAAACAAAATAAGGATGAACTTCAAGCCCAATTGGATCAGTTCCATAAATTCCTGAAAGATGTCTCCACTCTGGTGTCTCAACAATTTGTTGCTCCAGAGACCCCAATCCTACTAAGCAAGAAATAGATTGATGACTTAGCAGTGATGATGAGTAAGGTGGGGATGCTCTATAGGTGGATTGATAGGCTTAATCAAGAGGTTGGTGAAGTGTTGGCTGATAGTTTTAAAGTTCATGAAGGAGAACTTGAGTTGGTAGAGGAGATGAATCAGCATGTTGAGGTCTTGGAAAAACAAGATGAAAAATATAGAGAACATTTCAAGAAGATAAAAGACATCTGCAAGGTGCCTAAGTCCACTCTCCTGGAGCAATCAATTCTTGAAGAAGACAATGTATATTTCATTAAGAAGACCTTGAACATAATCCAATTTAGATCCAAATTCATCTATAAGCATAAGAAAGAAGTTCAAGAGGCTAGTAAAGACTTGAATGAACAATTTGATGAATTATAGGCAATGGTTTCTATTCTAGTCAATATGGACATCCTGGTCAAAGGTCTTCCTTTAGGATAGGTTGAAGGAGAAGTGGAGTAGCAGATTGGAAGAATTAATACAAAAAGAAGATGATGGAGAAGACTTCATGTTGGATAGGCTAATGGATATCAAGGAGGAGGTAAAGGATACTAGGAGGGAATTAATCAAACTAAAATATATGCAAGAATTCACCTCAACAGAGTTGAAGAGAATCAAGTGTGACATAGATTTTAGGAACCCGAAATGCTTGCTCTCTTCCTACGATTTCTCACTTAGAAAGAGAGAGATTTGGGTTCTAAAATGTTTATGCACATTCAAATTAGGATGAATATAGTATGATATGATGTAAATGAATCTAATTGAATGTAGTTGACTGATTAAAATGATCTAAAATCAATGCAAAAGTGCAATTTAAGCTATGTTTGAAAACTCACCGTCATATACGAACAACTATGAAAGATGAATAAATAGAAAGAAGTATGTAGAAAAAAAGGTACATGGTCAAATTTAAGTGCACCTGGAAGTTTTGTGAGATTTTTGGAGTATCTGGAATGCTGATGAATTTTTTTGATATTTCACAGTGGGAACCATTTGACATGGGTGGCAAATCAGTTCTCCTAGTATTGAAAAAGTGTAGGGAACTAATTTCTGACAGTTGGGAGTTGATTTCTAGCAAAATGCATATTTTTATATTTCAAGTGGAACTCATTCACCAAGGGTGGTGAATCAGTCCTCCCCAAGATTTGTGGAAAATCAAGAGACAATATAGCTACTCTAGATCTGACAATGTCTGAATATTAGGTGGTTGGGGTCAACTCTGTAGAAAAACAGGTTGAGAATACTCCAAATGCTTGAAAAGATGATAAGTTGATTTTAAGGGCCTAGTTGAATTGAATTCCACTTTTCAACACCTTTAAACTTGTTAAATCTACAAAAAAAGCTGCAAATACACATGCACAAAGGGGAAAAATGTTGGGAGGTTATTGAATAGGCTTTTTCCTTGGTCAAACCCCACTTTGGTAATCAAACCCAATAGAAATGAATGACAGGTAAAGGAAATGATAAATTAATAACATGCAATTATTACAAACTTACCACATCCTTGACTATGCAAATCTAAAGTGATGTTAATGGCTGCTCCAAAGTGCTTGAAAGTGCTTGAATTGAAGATGCAAAATGTTTGAGTGCTTGAATATATGCTTGATTGAATTAGAATATTTTAGGAGATTTAAAATGCGGTTAAAATCACTTATTCATACAAATATTGTGCCTTAGTATCCATTCATACCTCATCACAAGTTGACATGAAGTGAATTTGAGTAAAATCTTGAAAGAAATTTTGAAATATTTTGAATTTGGGGCCAAAGGGGACTCAAAACCAAGTGTTGGGGAAAATGTTATGTTAAATTTTCTTTGTCGGGATAAGACCCAAAAATACACTTAATATAATCATATGAGAGAATAAAGAGAAAAATAAAGCATGAGAAGGGTTTAAATAGTGAAAATATTCCTAGAAAAGTGTGAAACCTTGTTACAAGACTTTGCAACACTTCAAAATAGGATTTTTTGATGAGTGAAAAGGTTGTTTTTAGGTGAATTGCATTAAATAGAGCCTAGAAGAATGTTGAAATTTCTTACAACACTTCACAACACCTTCACAAGACTTTGTTCTTTAAATTTTAGCACCAAAATAGGCATGTTCAAGCCAAGATACATCATAAAATTAAAGCAACATAGCTCCAAAAATATGAAACAAGACCTAAAATACCATGAAAATGGGAAGGGTCCATTTTTTTATGGTACATTTAGCCCCCACTTTATTGAGAGAAACTTGCTTCCTCACACTAAAGTAGCCATGAACATCAAAGAGAAGAGAGTTCAAATGCTCTTACATTAGCAAGATGAAATACAACAAACAAGAGGGATGATCAAGCCCCCAGGATGAAGATCTCATGATAGACTAAACTTAAGGACAAACGAACACAAAAGTGTTGAGAGGAATTGAGGGAAGCATCGATCATCAATCCAACTAGCTGTGGAAAGAGATCTAAGATGATTGTTTGAAACAAAAAATGTGTACTCACTTTGGGGCCACAGAACTAGTTGTCCATGGGGTGAGAAATCCCAAGAAGTAAGATACATACACTAGTTGGTATGCACTCACAAAACATGCAAAAAGGTGGCTATGGGGAAAATTCATGCTGCTAGTTGGGCTTCCCTCTCAACCATGCCAATGCTATACCCATTCAATAACTTTAAAAAGGTGCCACAAATCCAAAGAAAATGCAAATGTTGGTTTAAGTTCTTATAAGATAAAAAAAAGAAGGATGGCACCATAGGCATGCAAGTTGTGTTATGTAAGGTGGCCAAAAAAATAAGATAGCTCCACAAGCATGCAAGTTATGTTATGCAAGGTGGCCGAATGAGAATTTCATGTGTAATATGTTCAAAGGAGTCTTGTTCAGTTTATGCAAGGTTAGTCACTTAAGGAACATTATGTCTAGTGTCTTTGAAAGATTTCCAATCAAAGAATAGTATATTCACAACTTTGGGGATGCAGTGCATTGCATCAAACCACCAAGAGGAATGCAATATGCTGAGAAAGATCACACTTATCAAGGAAATCACACCCAATGTCATCCACAAAGTGATAAATGAATCATGTAAATGACAAGGCTTCAATAAGAATTCAAATGAAATAATGGTATTAGATACCCCTACTTTAAAGTAATTGCTACACATCATTCTATGAGCAATTACTTGAAAGTAGAGAAGAAAAGGGAATGCAAGAAGAAAACAAGACATGAGAGACAACTTGGAAATCTCTATGCCAACTCATATGTTTTGAAGTTAGGCTACGTCATCTCAAGATGAAGGAGAGAAGCAAGGAAAGAAGGAAGTTTCCCCCAGAAAAGAAAGCACGCCAAACACATAAGGGATCTATTGATTTGGGTTAGTATGTTTGTTGCTGCAATGTGTTTTATGAAAGAGCTTATAACTATCATCATTCCCAAAAGCACATAGAATTGGAAGAATGACACAAAGAGAGCATAAGAAAAGGAAAAAGAAAGTCTATTTTGAGTCAACATGGAAGAGACATTGTGGTCTCAATGCTTTGCATCATTACCAGGAGGAAAACACAATCGAAAAAGACAAAAAAGAAAAGTGAAAAATATTTTGGGTCAACATAAAGGAGACATTTCAATCTCAATGCTTTGTGTGATCCCCAAAAGGAAAATACAAGAAAAAGACAAGGAAAAAGGAAAAAGGACCATTTGGGTCAACACGGAAGAGACATAGGGTGTCTCTACACTTTGCATCATCCCCAAAAGGAAAACACAAAACAAAAGAGAAAAGAAAGAGACAAGGACCATTTGGGTCAATATGGAAGACTTAGGATGTATTTACACTTTACATCATCCACAAAAAGAAAACAAAAAACAAAAGAGAAGAAAAAGATACGACAAGAAGAATAGAGATACACATAGAAGAAGTGTATAAAGAGAAGAAGACACCAAAACAATAATATGGGGGAACATGATACACACATGAAAAGAAAAAGGAAAATGAATGTGAAGAAAAAACTAAGTAGGAAAATGCAACTCATCCATCAAGCCATCCATCTCCCAATCATGTTCAATGGAATGTGAAGGTGATTGACTGTTTAAGGGAGGAATCACAAGTGTTGAACTAGGAGTTGTACCAGGTTCTTCACTTGGCAGAGAGGATTTGTCATTTAAGCTTATTGTAGATGATAATAAAGAGTTCAAGTCATTGTTTATTATTCCATCTATGTTAACAATTGTCATATCTTCATCATTATCATCAAGATTAATAACGATGGGAGGATGAAGGGTGATTTCTAAGGATGGATGTATCAAGAGTGTGGGTTGGACAGGTTCATTTTGTTGCAATTTTTGGGTTGAAATTTCATGTGTTCGGTGAGGACAGGGAGAATGGTCATCTATTTCTTCTATCAAGCATGAATATTGATTGTCATGAGTGGTTTCTATATGATCAAGGAGATGGTGATGATGCTAATGTTCGCATGTAGCATAGTTTGTTTAATTCTACTTTGGAGTTGTTGAGGTGTGAGAGTAGTTTGAGTTGTCATAGGTTCTTCTATTTTCGACAGGGGAAGAGAAGGAGAAACCAAAGAGGAAGGATCAACCACTTTCTCTTTTTCTTTATATACTTGTTTGGTATGAGGAAGTGAGGCAAGAATTATTTCTTGTTCCCTTGGTCATTTATATGATGGCTGTGAAGTATTAGGAGGAGTTCATTCAATATCATATTTAGGTGTACTCATGGTTTCATCAAGAGTAGGATGAGTAGAGGTGGAAAAATATGTGTTATGAAGAGATAATTCAACAATCTTTTTGGCTTTAAACTTTTGGTAAGCAATGTAAAATAGGTCCTTATGAGGAGTGATAGGTTCCATGGGTTCAAACAAAAAGGCTTCTAATGAAAATTTACCTTTGGAAGATAAAGGATTAAATCCACTATGGTGTACGATGAATACTTCATTTCCATGCAAAAACTTTAAGCACTTGTGAATGACTGATGGGACCACTTTCATTGAGTGAAGCCAAGGAAGGCCTAGAAACAAATGAAATTGGTCAGATTGTGGAATAATAGAAAATGTTATCTCTAAAGTCTTAAGTCCTATTTGTAAAGGTAGCATGATTGATCCAATTGTAGAGAATCCAAAACCATGATGTGTTTTAATCCATGCAGTCGGTGGATTATATTTATCTTGATATAGATCATGTAATACTAGAAATTATTTTGTGATCACATTCTCACCATAGGATAGATCTATTAATATCACATTAGTAGGTTTATCATAGATTCAACTAGCTAGGTAAAGAGGACTATTAGGAAGCTTTTGTAGTATATCTTTAGCAAAAAAGGTAATATCAAGTGATTCAGTGGTTTGGCCTTTGCGAGGGATAACATCTATCGTAGTGACAATTTTATCCATAGGACTAGCTTTGGGAACAATAGGAGATGTATTAGGTTGTTCAGTGTTTGTATCAACAGTCATTACATCAGGCTTGGAAGGTTCACTAGCCTTGACAAATGAGGTAGTGTGCTTAGGCATAGGGTTGGTAAATATTTGGATATTTCTGGTTAGGGTGTACGATGTACTTATTACCTTGATCATTAACACCCATAGTGGTCAATTCACCCAAATCAATGAGGTCTTGAACTAGATGTTTAAGACGCTTGCAATGTTTAGTGTTGTGGCCATTTTGATGATGAAAATGGAAATAAGCATTAGGATTGAAGGTAGGAGGTAGGGGTTGATTAGGATCAAGTGGTCAAATAGGTGGTAGGGTAAGCATGCATTTTTCGATGAGTTGGTTCATTGTTTGATGGAGGGTGTCAAGTAAAGGAGTGAAATGTCTATTTGGATCACCATAATTATAAGGTACAACTATTTTAGAGGTGGCCACTAAATTTTGAACTTGTGAAGTTGGTTGTGGTTGGGGTGAAGGAGGTGAACTAAATTTTAAGAATCCTCAATTAGGTTTGTAGAAATTTTTTGTGTTGTTTTGGTGTTGATTGTTATTTTTTGTTTTGTCAATTCAGCTAGAAGTGGATTTTGACTCACGACTGGAGACCGAATTTTGATACTCACATAAGGTTGTGTAAAAATGCATGAATGAAGGGAATTTCATCATGGTAAGTTTATCTTGAAGGTTAGAGTGAAAATTCTCAATAAACATCTTCTACAAATGTGCATCTAGAATTTGGACATCAACTTGAGCATACAAGGACTAGTAATGAGATGAAATCAGTTATATTTTCATCAGTGTTTTGTCTACATTGCATAAGGTTAACCATTGTATTTTTAGGTGTCATGTGCACTTGAAAGTGATTAATGAAAACTTCCGCTAACTCATTAAATGAGAGGATGGAATGATTAGGAAAGTTGGAAAATAATTCTAAGTCAATATCCTTCAAGGTCCTTGGAAATATTTTTGCTAAAATTTTAACATTAAGGACAAAATCACAACATAAAATAGTAAAACCATTGACATGGTTGATAGGATCTCCTTTTCCTCCATAGTTCTCAAATCTTGGCATTTCTATTCCTTGTGGCATGAGGGTACGTAAGATTTCTAATGATAAGGGGCTACTACAAACAAGATATGTGGTTGGAGTAGTTTGAGCTTGACTAATGGTGTCAAGTTGGTGTTACATGGATGAAGTAGTGTTAAGGAGTTGTGTCATGAAGGGATCAGGATAATGTGGTTGACCTAGAAGGGAAAATGGTGATGGAGTGTATGTGATGTTAGGGGAAGTGGAAGGAATAGTAAGGGCTGTGAAGGTGGTTGAAGTAGGTTGTGATTCCACTAAGGGTGTAGGAATGCTAGTGGAAATTGGGAAGGAAGTAGCCACATAATTGGATTGATGTGAAGTTGTATGGAGTACTTGTGGATTGGTGTAAGTGGGGATGGAAGCTATGGTTGAAGGAGAAGGAATGTGAGATGCTCCTTGGCTGACAAGGATGTTTTTTGATGGAGTATTGGAAGAGGCATGTTTATTGTAAATATTGGCTATTTGTTTTAGCACTTGGAAGTCATCATCAATTTTAATTAAGCAATGAATATTCTCAATACTAGGTATAGTAGTGGTGGAAATGTTTTCAAGTGACAAGTCTTGTTGTAAATGTGCAAAGTCGTCATGAATGTTAATAAATTTTTCTTGTGGGAGAGACTTGTTTTGATTGCCAATATGCATAGAATGGAAAGGTGAAGGCATGGAAGTGGTATTTTCAGGGCCTAATGCACCATTTTCTATACCAAGAGTAGGAGCTTATGATATCCCAAGGTCCACAATGAAAGTGCTATCGTGGGATGCCATGAGTCTAGAACTTCTTCTCACTAAAGTATTATCAATAGGGCACCAAACATTCATGCAAGTACCACAAAGGAAGGGTGGATGGAGATGCAAGCTATTCTAAGAATGTAAAATGAAAATAACATAAGATATGATAACTATAACAAAGGTGAAAATATAGAAACTAGAAATGTAGGAAAGTCCAGAAATAGTGCAAAATTAATGTCTAAAATATGCAGAGGGATTAATTCACCCTAGGTGGCGAATGAGTCCTAGGATGCAATTTTTTTATGTTTTTCAGAATTTTAAGAATGATTTAAATGCTTTTAAAATTGCAAAAATAGGCACAAAATGTATAGTTTCATTTTTTTCAGTGAAATTGAATGCAAGAATGAAAACTAAATCAGTGTTTCACTAATGCAAAATGAAAGATACTAGAATGCAATAACAAATTAATGTCCTAATTGAATGTCAATGCAAATGAAAACTAGGATGCAAGATATGAATGCAATAAAAAAAATATAAAAAAATTTCAAACGTCAAGTTCACCAAAATGTGACATAGATTTTAGGAACCTGAAATGCTTGCTCTCTTCCTAGGATTTCTCACTTAGAAAGGGAGAGATTTGGGTTCTACAATGCTTATTCACATTCAAATTAGGATGTATGCAGTATGATATGATGTAAATGAATCTAAATAAATGTAATTGGTTGATTAAAATGATCTAAAATGAATGCAAAAGTACAATTTAAGCTATGTTTGAAAACTCATTGTGATATGCAAACAACTATGACAGATGAAGAAATAGAAAGAAATATGTAGAACAAAAGGTACAAGGTCAAATATAAGTGCACCTGGAAGTTGTGTGAGATTTTTGGAGTATCTAGAATGCTGATGACTTTTTTTTATTTTTCACAGTGGGACTCAATCTCCAAGGGTGGAAAATTAGTCCTCCTACTATTGAAAAAGTGTCAAGAACTGATTTCTAATATGGCCAAGAGTTGATTTATGATAAAATGTAGATATTCAGATTTCAAGTGGGACTCATTTACCAAGGGTGGTGAATCAGTCCTCCCCAAGATTTTTGGAAAATCAAGAGACAATACTACTACTCTAGATTTTACAATGTCTGAATATTAAGTTGTCGGAGTCAACTCTATAGAAAATAGGTTGAGAATAATCCAAATGCTTGAAAAGATGATAAGTTCACTTGAAGGACCTAGATGACTTGAATTACACTTTTCAACACCTTTAAACATGTTAAATCTACAAACCAAAGTTGCAAATACACATGCACAATGGGGGAAAATGTTGGGAGGTTAGTTAATAGGGGTTTTCCTTTCTCAAACCCCACTTTGGTAATCAAACCCAATAGAAATGAATGACATGTATAGGAAATGATAAATTAATAACATGCTAATAATATTGGAATTGTGTAATTGCTAATAATATTGGTGAATGATCTTCAAGAATTTGTGCTTGAAGTTTTTTATGATGTTCATGAATCTTTTTGTGAAGTATATTGAATACTTTGTGCTTTATTTACATCACTAGTTACTGTATTGTGGAATTCATCATTAAAGACTGCAAAATGACTTTGGACTTTTGTAAGCCTTCCAAATGTTTTCATATCTTTATTATACTAGTACTCCTAGACTATGCTTTGACAAGTTAGAAGTATTGTAAATTACTACTTAGGTTTTATTTAAATTTGTATCATACCAAGAAATAAAAACTATGGAACATTGTAAATATATTCTCTAAAAGAAGAGAGAATCATGAATGTAAAAAATTACCATATGATTAGTTTTGTGTACATATTGTGAATTTTAGAGTAGTTTACATTCCATTATGGTAAGCAGTAAGAAGGGTGCCTCCTATTTCTAAGAGGAGAGATTTTATCTCACAATAACTATGGTTGAAATTCAAGTTTTGTAATCTGCAAAATGGATTATAGAATTTTCACCCAACACTAACCTAGAAATCCTAATAGGGAATCATTCGCTATGTGGTGAATGGGTCTTGGTAGGGTCTACCATAGGGAAAATTTTCAGACCCCCCCCCCCCTCAGCGAAGGTGTAAAATCCTTGTGAATCTTGTATAATTGTCTGGATAAAAAATATTAATTTTAGTGGCAAATTTTTTCATTTTTCATGAAAAAATTATGTCCAATGGTGAATCTTTTCTAATAACTAGAAGTTTATGGAAAATCCTAGAAAAATGATTTTTTTTTAAAACCACTAAATTTTTTCCATTAGTGATTAAAATCTATTTTCAAACCATCAAAATATTTCAATTATCGAATTAAACCTGTTTTCAAACCAGAAAAAATAATTATGTTGGCAATTAAAACTTTTTTTCAATCTAAAAAATAAAATTCATTGGTGAATTAAACCTATTTTCAAATGATTAAGAAGAAAACATTGGCGAATTAAGAATAATATCAAAGTAATAAAAAAAATGTAGTGGTGAAGTGTTAGTGCAAAATCAATCTAACCACAACCATTTGATGAATTGTCAATCAAAGTTCGCTAATCGAGGGCCAAGAGGTAATAATTTTCCAAACTCCACACGTATTGATCTTAATTACCCATCAATCATCCAGTCATGTCCACTTGCTAAAATCTGTCTCTGATCTTCACTTCATAAATGCACCGTCCTTGCCACCTTTCCTATCTTATTTTACTAAACTCGAGGGTTTGGTGCTTTTCCTAACCTTAGTTTGAATTTTTTCTTGGTCATCTTTGTAGTTAGTGGGTTAGAGGTTTTGAAAATTTTGAAACTTCAAACTTTGGTTCTAAGGTTCCAAGTTTTAGTGATCACATGACATTATTGACCACTACCGTTTGATGAATTTTCAATGGATGGCTATAGTTGCATTCTAGAAGTATATCCCTCAAGCATTAGATTTGTGAATTGAAACCTTTGAAATTACACTAGAACCGTTAGGTGTAGACACATGGGGAGATCAAGGCTCATCATCGTGGTAATGAAACCGATGGGTTGGATTTTGGTCATGAGCGATATAAGAACTTAAGTAGTAGAAATATACACATGCATAAAGTTTGTTTTAAAAGAGGGACCACCTACAAAGAATGTAAGACCAAGGCTTAAAAACTTAAGACCATTTTACACCAATGATGTAAAGGAAAATCAATATAACTATGACCATTTGATGAATTTTTTATGGACAACTATAGTTGCATTTCAGAACTAAATCTCTGAAGTAGTAGACTTGCGAATTGAAACCTCTAGAATAAAACTAGAATCATTAGATGCATACACATGGTGATATCAAGGCTCATTTCTCTCTTTTCAATGCCTCAACATACTAAATTTCATTTAATTGAATTTCTCAGTCTTTTGAACATCTGAAGTGATTGATTGGACAACTCATAGCTTTAATGAAACAAGATTTGTAATGATTTTATGTTGTTTGAGTGGCATTGGTAGTGCTGACTGGAGTTTGGTGATTTTGACAGCTTGTCAGATTGAGGTACAATTTGCATGTAGCCAGATGTCAAACAAATTAAAAATTTTAATTGAACATTTAAGGATTAAGATACATGAATCGACTAAGTTGGTTTTTTGGTTTGTGCAAATTAGGTTGGTAGTGGCACTAGTGGCCCATAAATTATTAAATAGGGTCAGTGATAGTGTATAGTATCATAAGGTTTTTCATTTTTTTAGGATAATAAGGATTCAGGAAGAAGATGTTGTGGTATTAGTCGGGATACTATAAATTCTCCTACCTCCAGTTATGTAATTATAGAGTAAGAGACCAATTTCCTTCAAGTTCAGAATGGGTGGAATTGGAAAGAAGTTGATTTGGTTCACCTGACTTCTTAGATAGGTTTTGAACCAGGATGAGGAGCTTTGATGGACATAAGTGCTATCCCAATGTGCTATCCCAATGAATGGAGGTTGTAAGTAGATGGGAGCAAATTTACTACCCCTCATCTTCTACATGACTTTGGTTCTCAAAGGGGATAAGCACATTTTGTATATTCATAGCTCCCATTTCCCCAACATGGTTTTCCAGGTGAGTTCCTTGTGTTTATTTTTAGTGCCACATTTATACTACATTTTCACCAGTAGAAGTTTTGGAATCATGCATTTATTTTTAGTGTCACATTTGTATTACATTGTCACCGACAGAACCTTGGAAATTGCAATCAATTTGTAATCCATTGTCATGAGCAACAACTTGGAATAAATTATGTCTATGTAAAGTGACTTAAATTATTTATACAAAACAATATTTTTCTTGCTCTACAACTACTCATCTTTAAAAAGATACATAATAATGTGACATTGTAATTCAGTTGTAATAAAATAAATGGTTGTGTTGTGTTAATATTTGTTATAAATTTACAATAAAGACTTATTTTCCGAGTTCAGTGTCTATAAATCTATTCAAATCAATTTTTTTTTCCTTTGAGAAATTAAGTATTATATATTTATGAAATAATTGCATGTAGATTTAAAAGTAAAACATAAAGCAATGCAAATGAAAAAATAAAGTTGCCATCAAATTGACAAAAAACCATTATAAACACTAAAATTTATCACTCTTGTTAGGGTTTACCAAAATGTTATTGATTTCTAATTTTTCATTGACCTTCTCCCCTTGTTCTTGGTATCATTATTCATTTTATTAAGTCCTTTGCAACATTAAGTTACCAACCCCTTGGCCTTGATGTCAATCCTAGTGCATTAAAGTTTAAAACAACTTTAACACACATGTTTATTATTTATATCATAATTCATATATTACTCAACCGTTCAATGAAAATTTGATGTATGGTTGTAGTTGAATTCCAAAATGAAATGCACAGGGGGATAGTCTTGCAAACTTAAACCTCTCGAACTACTCTTTTTACTGTTAGATTTACAATGATCAATGGTTTAGAATTTTCTACGAATGCAAGACTAAATGGCTAGTGAAACAAGATTTGAAATGATTTCATATCATTTGAACTTTGAGTGGCAATGGCGATTTTGAAAATTGATAGATTGTTAGCTTGAGGTACATTTTTGCATGTAGCAAGGCTGTTAGAGTCCAGACATTAATCAAATTAAAAATTTAAATAAATGTAAGGCTTAAGTGACATGAATGGATTAAAATTTAAGTATTTTTTTGGTTTGCATGAATCACAATTATGAATCATGATTATACCTAACCTCACACGTGACACATGTGAGGTGTACACAGGGACCAGGCTAGTAGTGGAACTACTGGCAAAAAAATTTCCTGTGAATAAGGATAGTGAGCACAACTAAAAGTTGAAGTCATTCGTTGAAGGCTAAAGGATTTACTATTGAGTGCAATGTTCAAATTTTCATAATGGTTTTCATTTTGTAGGGTTAATAAGGAATATGATTTAGGAAGAAGATGATGTGGCATTATTGGGGATGCTCTAAATTCTCCTACCTATAGTTATGTAGTTACAGAGTAAAAGACCAATTTCCTTCAAGCTTAGAATGGGTGGAATTGGAAAGAAGTTTATTTGGTTCACCTGACTTCTTAGACAAGTTTTGAGCTAGGATGAGGAGCTTTGATAGAGATAAGTGCTCTCCTAGTGCATGGAAGCTACAAGTAGAAGATGGGAGTAGTTATACAACCCCTCATCTTCTACATGACTTTGATTTTCCAAGGGGAGAAGTACATTTTGTATCTTCATAGCTCCCATTTCCCCAATTTGATTAGCTCACCTTTCCCCATGCATTTATTTTCAAACACCATGGCTGATCTTGAAAGTCCCATGCATTTTTTTTCAGAGTGGATGGTTGACCGAACAAGTACCATTTATTTTCAAACACACATGCATTACATTTACATTTTCACTAGTGGTCTAATAGAAGTTTGGCACTTGCACTTACATTTGTATTTGTACTATGTAATAATGTGACATTGTAATTCAGTTGTAATAAAATAAATGGTTGTGCTATTAATTTGACATTGTAATTCCTTTTATTAAATCCTTTGCAATGCTAAGTATTACTATGCTATTAATGGTTGTGCTATTAATGTGACATTGTAATTCCTTTTATTACTTGTCCTTTACAACATTAAGCATTACTATGCTATTAATGGTTGTGCTATTAATGAGACATTGTAATTCATTTTATAAAGTCCTTGATGTCAATCCAAGCACATTAATGGTTAAAAAATAAATTAAAACACATGTTTATTATTAATATTATAAATTACTCAACTGTTCGATGAACATTTTATGTATGGTTGTAGACTCAAAATAAGGGAGAAAAAAAAAGCTTAGTGACTAATCCTTCGAGTTTTATAACCATGTGACATGTTACATTATCATGGATTCCTCGACTTGGTTCACTTTGTTGAGTAACTTAAGTTTGTCAGAGTAAAGGTTTTAACTTAATTATGTTAATTAAGTTACCTTTATTCCTCTCTTAAGATTTCACTTTAGTTTGCATATTGTGACATTTAATAATTATATTACTTATTAAATGTCTACCTATTAAGGTTACTTTTAGGTTTTCCATGATCTCCTTATAAGGATTGATATCTTTGTATTATTTAATTCAGTCAATGCAATCTCTCTTGAAGCTTGCAAAACACCCTTGTTTTTTTATCTCCATCTCTTCCTTGTCATGACAGGTTATTTACATGCAGGTGATCTTTGGGGTCTATGAAGTTGGCTTTCTCAATTTCTACATAGTACTAGAGCTCCAGACCTGCTGCTTCCTATTCATGTTTTGAAGGATTTTGGAGATTCAAGGGTTTGGGGTTTGTTTTTTTTTAATCGAGGACATACCTATTTGATCATAGTCTTTTGAGTCGAAACAAACCTCACCATTGAGTCTGCAGTGGTCCAAAACCCCAAAAATGATTGTTTATTCATCCATTTTGGACATAGTTGATCTAAGAGGAAAATTTTACTTTTTTTCCTGTACGGCCTCATACGACTATCTGCACATGGATCGGGAAATTTTTTAGCCTTGGTAAAAACAAAATTATTTTATGATTTTTTCTTTAGAAAAATTAAAAAATCCTTATTATAAATGTTTTTTTTTAAAAAAAAAAAAATCAAAACAAAAATAAAGCCTTTTAAAGGCTTTCTCAGGCCTAAGGTATAGGGTACTCGGAGGTACCTACGTACGCAGGCCTACAAGCCCTATATGGCCTACTACCTGCATCAGCCATTGACAACATTACAACTGTCTGGTGGTCTGACTGCTGGCGGTGGCTGGCCTATTTTTTTATGATTTTTTTTTAATATTGTGCATGTGCAGTGATGACTATTTGGTCATCAAATTTAGAGCAATATTTTTGTTGTGACAATTGTTTGACCATCAAATTTAATGTTGCATTGGTTTTTTCCCCTTTTGGAGCTGATTTCTTCCAGAGGCCATAACTTGGGCATACACTATCATTTTTTGGAAAATGAGATATCGTCAGAAAGCTAATTCCTTCAAATTTGTAGTGGTGTGGATTTGATCACTTCATTTTTCTATTGGTGCATTCTACAACCAATTGAAGTCAGAGGAGCTATTTTCAGTCTCGAGCTCATAACTTTTGACTAGTTTCTCCAAATTTCATGATCTCAGTGGCGTTGGAACTATATTTCAAAGCTCTTTAGTTCCATCCATGAAATTTTTCTAGATTTCACTCGGTATATTTTATTCAGTTTTTTGTGTTTTCACACTCTGGTGAATTACTTGGACATATTCACTCTTGGGAGCTTCTTGTTTGGATGGGATGCTTCAATTTTGTTTGTTCTTCATGTATTTTGATTTTTTGTCCTTTGTGGGCATTTTGAGAATTATTTGTAAGCACTATTTTCTATGTAAATGCACTAAGATAAAGTGCCACACTATTATACATGTATTTTAAGGATTTTGCACATAAGGTTGTGCCATATTTTTTACTTGCATTGTATTATAAAGTGCCATGGGGGTTGTGTAGTTCCTTTGTTTTTTCCATCACACCTTTGTCCAGTGAGTGTCCCTCCATGACAATAGTGGATCCATATGATTCTAGCCTCATGCATGTGTGCTTTGTTATGCACACCATTTTTTCATTTGCAGGTGCTTTCTTGTGCACTTTCAGATGTTCTTTCTTCTCCTTCATGTACTACAGGGTGTTAGATAGAATTTTAATAGATCTATTAGGCTCTCCCAGTTAGCATTATGGGGGGGTATTATACTGTTCGTACTAATGTTTCCTTGTTTTTTCTTTGGAAGGAATCTTGCATCCTCAGTTGATCAATTTTTTTCAGACTATTGGTACTTGTGCCATCTATATCTTCATTCTTGGTGTTTTCCTTTGTTTTCCCTCTAATTTGAGTAGTGTCGTTTGGGGCACTCATGCAGATTTTTGTCTTCTTGATCCTGATCATCCTATCTTTAGAGGGGGTTCTTCAGCACCATAGCAGTCATCTTTTGACAGTTGTTTGCAACTTCTTTTGCTTTAGTGATGTTCTTCATGTCTTTCATCTCTTTTTGGAGTAGATTTTTTCCCATGAGGTTTTCTCTATTTCTCCACTTTACAAAGATTTGGTTGTATTTGGGTACATCATTAGGCCTAGTTGTCGGGACCCTTGTTTTCTTTCATGCATTGTAGTTACTTTTTCTTTCTTGCACATTTTTGTAGCTACACTCTTGCTCATCTTAAGGGGGGGTGTTAGAGTAAAGGTTTTAACTTAATTATGTTAATTAAGTTACCTTTATTCCTCTATTCAGATTTCACTTTAGTTTGCATATTGTGACATTTAATAATTATATTAATTATTAAATGTCTACCTATTAAGGTTACTTTTAGTTTTTTCATGATCTTCTTATAAGGATTGATCTCTTTGTATTATTTAATTCAGTCAATGCAATCTCTCTTGAAGCTTGCAGAACACCCTTGCTTTTTTGTCTCTATCTCTTCCTTTCTGTGATAGGTTATTTGGATGTAGGTGATCTTTGAGGTCTGTAAAATTGGCTTTCTCAACTTCTACAAAGTTCATGGATATGTAACCTTTGAGTTATGATGTGTGGATTTAGTCGGTGGGTCAGAGGTTTCAAAAACTTTGAAACTTCATACTTTGGTTTTAAGGTTCCCAATTTAAGTGACCATGTGACATGATGGGCTTATCTTGTCTTTCAAAGGTGTCATCATCTAAAATCTCATTGAATGGTATGTACAAAATAAAATTGAGCTGTATTTTTAAGAATTTCCAAAAGGATGTAGGTTTAAAGGCTATCTTTTCAAGGAATGAAATTGAATTCTACATTTAAAGAAAGTCATATAAAAAATAGTAGCATAAGTGGGTGGTAAAGTTTTAATCAAAAATTTAGCTTGCATTCTCGTTCTTTGCCAAGGCTAGTACTTCTCAAGTGAAAACATTATTTTCACTCATACTTTTAGCCTACATTTTCATTCTTTTCCAATGCTAGTACGTCTCAAAATCTCATGTGCAAACATTCATTCTACATGAATTTGTGCTCATGCAGAGTGAACTCTGGGTGGGCATAAGGGATACGATGCTTAGACCTTTTAAGTTAGATGAATTTTGGGTGCATTTGGAGAAGGACAACAAGTCTGAGTTGGATATAAAACTCTTAGAAAGTAGGATAGCTCATGTTGGAAGGTTTCCATAAGCTATGTTGAGTGTGGACCTGATAAGTGCATGTGCAAGAAGGTACATTTCGTAGACATAAGAAATGAAAGCTATAGATGGAATTTTAATTGTAGAAATTTCTCCTTAAGTTGTTTCCCATGCGCTGGGGATTCTAGAAAGGGAACCTATAGAAGATATGTCTATCATATTGGTAGGTGAATTTTTCAAAATGAATAAGGATTGGTGTAA
Source organism: Sequoia sempervirens (assembly GCA_007258455.2). NCBI lineage: Eukaryota > Viridiplantae > Streptophyta > Pinopsida > Cupressales > Cupressaceae > Sequoia > Sequoia sempervirens. The sequence goes on from VDFB02281492.1 coordinate 682,852,612, forward strand.
GAAAGGCCAAAACTTGGTTGAAGTCTAAAAAGAAAGGTAAGTCACATCTGCCAAGTAAACTCAAAAGATTGCATTTTAAGGGAGAAATTGCAGATGCTATTGCTTTATTGCACCACATTGTTGGGAATGCACAAGTTGAGTTATTTGAGGATTGGATGTGTCAGTTTATCTTGATACTTTGTGATAAGAAAATTTTCATTGACTGGGCTGAAGTTATTTGCTTCCATTTGAATGAGCAATTAATTAATTTCCATAAGACTGCTACTTTTTGTATGTGTTCTTGCCTGGCGTACATTGTAGGTAGTTAAAGGTCCCTTTGGCCTAGGTTGGAGCCACAAGGAATCCTAGCTTCTGATATTCCTATGTATAAATGCTTTCCTTTGTTCACTAAACAAATTGGAATGGGTGATTTTTGTCGTGTTAATGATGCATTTTTAATGGAGGTCATGAGGAAGCTAGATGGAAATCTACAAATGTGCCCTTCCCCTAAATCAATTTCTCTTGTATCAAAATTTGGGAGTTTTTATATCCAATTTGATAAGTTTTCCTATCTAAGAATAGGTAATTTGAGAAAGCCCCATTTAAATTACCTCGTTATCTTGAAGATTTATTGATATTTCTAGAAGTTTGTTAGCAAATGGCCATGGTTAATATTAAGTATACGAACATGAGGAAATAAGGGTATGTCTTCCCATTGGAGATCCCTTCTTTTGTGTGAAAGAAAAACTAGATGGCTAGGGGAGTTGAAGGAATTCTCTAGGAATATAACCTCTAGAATCTATCTATGAGAGCTAATTTTGATAGTAAGGGTTTTGTGAAGCAAAATCTCTATGGAGGGAGCTTAGATCAACATAACCCATATATTGAAGATTTATGGGAATATTTTGTCAATGAGAATGAAGTTTTGATAAGAGATTATATGAGTCTAACAATAAAACAAATACAGGCTTTTGTTTAGTCATTTCACATTCCTAAAAATTTAGCTGAGGATTCAACAATCATAGATCATGCATATGAAAAATTGCTTGATAAATCCCACCCTAGGGTTGATTGGAGCTAAAGTGAAATTTTAGATATGAGGGTATGTTCCACCCCAGTGCTTAAAAGAACCAAGAACTGGTTGGATGGGAAATGGCGGTAAGTTGTTGGTCCTACTCAAGAGCCTAAGTCATCATAAAAGAATAAACAGGGGTCTACACAAGCATTTGGTGCATGTGTATCATTGGGGAAACCCTTTGTGAGGTTCTCTAGTGAAAATTCGCAGTTAGGAGGTGATGGTGATAGGCCAAAAAAAATAGTCAAGTTGAAGAGCATCTGTGAACAAGACAGTGTACTTTCTCCTACCCCTAGGAAGAAGACCAATCAAGAAAAATTTATGGCTATAGATTTTGAAGCTATCTTTAAACAGATTACTGAAGATAATATATTTCCTCCTTTGTCTGAATTTCCCTCTTCTCCACCTCTAGTTGATAGTCCACCTATCACTCCTAATGCTTCTAAAAAAATTATTAGTGGAAATGAATATTCTGGTCTAGTAGTAGCCTCCCCAGTATGGCTAAAAAAGGTAGTGGAGAAGAAGAGAAAGCATATTCCTACAATGACAGTTGGAGTGGATATATTTTTAAAGTTAATTCAAAGATATTCAAAACCTAAGAAATCCAAGAGGATGTCAAGGATGGTGACTAATGCTAATTTTCAAAATCAAATGTTAGAAATTGTCGAGCTTGTGATGGATTTAATTGAAGATGCAATAATAGAGGAAAACTACAAAGACACACATGTTGATATGGGGCCTCCAACTCTAGAAGGTGATGTGTACCATGCCAATTATTTAGTCAATACCTTGATTAAAAGAGTGAAAGAACATAGGAAAGAAAATGTAAAACTAGAATCTCAAGTCCTTGCATTTAGTAACTTTATTTCTTCCTTGGCCACTCCTCCTACATCTGATGAAGCCTCAAGTTCTTAGGTTGAGGGAATTGATGGGCTCACCATAGAGTAAATTAAAATGAATTTGAGCTATTCTAGAGCTTCTTGTGAGGGGATCGATAAAAATATCTCAAGAGGCTATCCTCTTTATGAATAAATTTGTGCTATTTTACACTTGAGTTGTTAACAAGAGGGAGAAGTTAGTAACAAAACTTCAGCAACTCAGAAAAGATCAAACTAGTCTCTATTCATTTCTTAGGAAATGAAATAATTGAACTCTATGGATTTGAAGGTATTAATTGGTGAGAAAATTGTGAATAATCTTAAGGAGCTAGACGCTTCCTAGTTTGTTTCATTGGAATGGAAATTGAATATGTATGATAATCTGGTGAAGGAAATTAATAATACACTGGATCAATATTATGAGATTTTTATGGAAGTTAAAGAAGATTATCGTATTCTGGGAGTCAAAATTACTAATGAGTTTGATGAAAACATTCAAGATATAAGGGACATCTCTATGAAGTTTAGAGAGATATTCAAGAAAGAAATAGTTGATCCTGCTCTAGTGACATGGGAGTCCTTCTTGAAACTCAGTGGAATGGAGATCCACTTGAAGACTTATAAATGTGGAGAAGAGAGAATATCTCATATGTTGGTTGTGTCTAAAAATTCTTTGGTCACATGGAGAACCAAGTTACAAATTACTACAACTCTAGGAAGCAAAAACATCATCGCAATTGTCACCAAGTACTTGGAATACAAGAAAAGAGTAAAGGAATAGAAGGCATTACTAAAGGAGGAGGAAAAAATAATTCAAAGCAAAGGAGTCGGTGCTAGGAATGGGACCACTATTTAGTTTTTAGTTTTTATGTTATTTTCTTTAATTTGGCTTTGTTGATACTTCAAAGACTTTTTATTTTAATTTCTAAAATGATTGTCTTCAAGAAACCGTTATCAAGACAAAAAAACCTCTATATTTTCCAATGGATTGTCTATTATTGGAATGATAGATATTTGGATAGTTTCATTGTTGTGGAATGTTTATTTGAGAAAAAATATTTTATGGTGATGGATGCATAAGGATTTCTTAGTATAATTTAGGTGATTTGGTAGTTTAAACTTTTATTGTTTAAGTTGGGTGGATGCCTTTATAAGTTATTTATGTTGAACTGATAGCTTTTGCTAGCTTATAACTTATAAGTTATGGATGTTGAACTATTAGCTTCTATTCAAGGAATTGATTAGTAATATTCCTTTCAGTTATTTATCAAATATTGTGTGAATGGAAATGCAATAGGAATTAATGAGTAGTGTGACAAGTGTTGTTCTTTAAAAGTGATGCAAAATCACATATCAAATTCAATACCATGGAATACAATATAAAAATTCTGGCTTTTCCTAACCTTAGTTGATAGTCCTCAGAGTTTTATAACCTTGTTGTGGAGTTCTAAATTTTCCTAACTTATCAATTCCCCAACTTGGTTGATGGTTCACTTTGTTGAGTTGCAAGTCTTTCTTAGTCATTTTTCTACTTGGTGGATCAAAGGTTTTGAAAACTTCAAAACTTCAAATTTTGGTTCTAATGTTCACTTTGTTGAAGCAATAATGGAAAAGAGATAAAGAAGAATTATTATTATAACTATAACACTATAAAGAAATGATCACTCACCTTTTAAGTCTACGTATTTGGCTCTCGTTGACTTCTGCATTGAGAAGTAGAACCTTAGAACCGAAAAAAATGTGTAAGAATAAATGACACTTTTGATTGTATTTATATGAATCCATGATTCCATATTTGGAAAATTCTGTGAGATTCTTAAATGGTATATTAAAAATTTGGTGAATCTCATGTGCTTATACAACAATACGTTGTAATTTTCAAGGTGAAATGTGTCCTCAAATGTAATTATTTTTTAATGTTATTGGAAAAATAAGTCCTCATGAGCAACTATTTATAAATTTTAAGTGGTGAAATGGGCCTTCACAAGCAACTTTTTGTAAATTTTAATTGGCGAAATGGGTCTTGATACAATGTTGTTTTAATAGTATTGGCGAATATGTAGGTGTTTTATTAAACTCTTTCAGGATTCGAGGTGAAATTATTAGTCATTCCAATTGAAATGTGTATTTTGAAAATGGTGAATTTGCTGCTTAAATATGCCTCATAAAAAAACTCATTGGAAAATTGACATGCATTGTACCTATAGTTTGTAAAATCCAGGCGATTTGGACACCCTGTTGGGTGTGAGAAATTTGCCAATTTTGACTTGGCCAATTCCTAGAACTCGCTATTTGGAAAATATTTTCCACGAAAGTTTGCACTAGTCTACCATAAAACTCTAAATCTAATCTTGAAGTTCTAGACTTGCAATTCTTTCCTATAACTTGAAATCCCTGCTTTCAGATCTGGATATGCTAATAATTTGTAAAATAAATTTTGATGTTTCTTGATGGATAGGGATTTTCCTCAATAAAACCCCAAGTTTGGTAATTAAACCTTGATGATGAATAGAAATCTGAAGCATGCAATGCGTGTGCAACCCTAACCTTAAGTATGTCTAAGATTAAGATCTCTAATAATGCCAAAAAACCCTACTCAATTGTGTTAGAATAGGATCATAGAATGCAACATGAACAATGCAAATGACCTACTTTAGGAGATCCCAAATCCCTTTAATAATTCACAAATCTAATTAGATGTCTCTTTAGGATAAAAATAGAATGATAATAGAAGATGGAATCACTTAGAAAAAAATACATTAGGCCTGGTTGTATGTCTTGTGCACCTCCAAAAACCTAGAATCCATCATGATTCTCCACATGCAACTATCATCACTTCTTCAATAATGCTTGATCTTTGACTTAATATTAAATTTCTTGAAACTCAAATATCACATGCTAACATCAAATTAGGATTTGAAATCATTAAAATCCCACTAGAAACATATCCAAAAGAGGGGTCCTATATCTAAGTGATGGCCTATTAGCCATGTGGTGAATGTAAGCTACCACACTTAGCTAGGAGACACTTTGGGGGATGTTATAGATTATGTGAAAATAGGGTCCTAGGACCTAGTGAAGACCCATTCACCAGTTGGAAAATGGGTCCTAGGTCACTAACCTGGGACACACTCTTCATAAAATTAAGTGTTGTGTAATACCATCTATGAATGTTGGATTTTATCTCAAAATATATGATTATCTAGGTTTGGATTTGAGTTAAAGGGCCTAGAATTAAGGAAAATTTGACCTCAATTAATTAATAAAGCCCTAGATTAGTGTGAAAGTGTAAATATACACTTTACAACACCTTAAATAAGGCACATTTAAGTCCATTTTTTTATTAATTATTTCCCAAATTAAGTGTGAAAAAGGGATATTTTTTCTAACACTACATTCATCACCCACTTTAGCATCCATATGATACTGCACACATATGAAAGTTAAAGGAAATAATATTTCTATAAAAATGATAGTCATATGGATTCATTATGGAGAGTGAATCCTCCACTGTAGTTACCTACAAAACCATAATGCTAAGGACTACATCCTACAACATAGATTTGTTAATCACTCAAAAATGCTCTGATGAAACTTCTACAGAGAACTAAAATTGAGGGTAGATGTATGCCTCCTGATTGTGCTTGCTTTATAGAGGTGGAATTAGGGTGAACACAAAAACACATCGAATTACTTTTCATATCATAGGGTATTTCCAAGTACTATACAACATAGTGATGAGACTAGGAGTGAAATTGTGAATCTAATGCAACAAATGACATTGAAAATAGAGTTGCCTAGCCCCCAATATGCTAATTTGAATAAGATGCCCTTAAAATGAAGTACACTTTATTTAGTAGGGTTTACTATATACTTAATGAAAATGACACTTTTTACTATTTATTTGACATTTACCTTTTTGCAAATTACTTTGGTGTAGAGTGATTTATGATGCCAAGCCAACAGACCTACAAGCCCCCTAGATTGGATGTTTCCATGATGAGGAGGCACAAGTTACACTTCAATAGATGGTGAGTGGATTCAACTCTACTTTTTCATCATTTTCATGTATTTAATATATTTTTCTATGTATTTAGAGTAATTGTAGGACCTTGGAAAAGATTGGTGCAATGCATCCATCTTTGTCACAAATCATCCATTGCTGGCATAACGTATCCCACCTTGGTACACATTGTTCCACTTTGGCACAAAGTGTCCAAAATTTTCTAAAGTGTCCAAGACCCCCATCCAAAAGTGGCACATGTGTCAAAATTGGCCTTAAAAGTGTCTTATAACAACCCTAGGGCTATTAATTGATGAATTTAGGGTTGATTTTGTGTATTTTATTATTTTAGATTCCTCCCCAAGCCTGAGAACATCTTGGAGGGAAACAATTTTTTTTCCTTTGAGAGTCAATCTCATAACTATTAGAGGAGGAGATTAGCCTTCTATAGGATGTATAATTCTTTTGGGTGTACCTCATGCCATCTATGAGGTAGAAATATTTTATGATTATGGCCCTAGTAGAGAGATGGGACTTTGACACATATACTCGTCATCTTCCTATAGGTGAGATGACTATCACTCTAGAGGACATACACTGCATCCTGCAAATTCTTGTCTAAGGCACAAGTGTACACTTAGTGGAGTGATGTTTTAGATAGATGTGAGATGATATTCTTTATTGTCTAGAGTATCCCATCCAATGATCGATTGTCAATCCACACATTGATCTTAGATGGCTTGTACAGGCGTAGACACCACTTATGCAATGGATTTTGATCACTACCATAGTGCTCACATTAGTAACAGATGGTCGAGAGGCACACTTATATGGTGGAATTGTACATATTATCAAGAGCATGAAGAAGCACAAGATCGTTTATGCATGGGTTTGTAGCATGCTCACACATCTATACTATGATTTAGGATAGTTTATTTACCAAGAGCTCGACAACATTGTACATTGTACACTCTTGTAGGTATGTTGCTTCAAGCACATCACATGTACTAGGCCAACCAAATTTTTGACCATAGTAGCCATGGGTTACCCATCAAAATTTAGTTATGCACTAAGGAGACCCTGGCAAGAAGAATATTTACTACACTAGTGCATTTGATTTGATCAACTAGATGAGGATGATATATGCTAGAGACTATATCTCAGGATTGCCTAGTGGGTGGACGAAAGGCATGAGCTAATCAAGCAGCATTAGGACTGATTTCTTTTAGGTAGACATAATTACATAGTGAGACCATTCTACTATAATCATTACATAGTGAGACCATTCTCCTATAATCATGCCATCCATCAGTTTGGGCATGTTCAAGCAACACTATGGGCTAGACAAATGTATCAATGATCAACACATAGTGCTCCTAGACTTATAGATAGTCATGAACTCACTATTAAAGATGCATACATTAGTGATTTGGAGGACGAGGGACATGATGTGCCCCTAGTTTCTAAGGATGATGACGTAGGGACTACTTAGGCCTACAATGAGTGGTGGGTTGCAGCACAACTAGCTCCTATCTTTCCTAGTCACTAGCATGCAAGTTGAACACTAGAACTCTTCTAAGTTGTAGAGAGGATATGGATGATGAGGAGGTAGATAGAGATACATATGATGATCACACTATGCCCACCATATTTATAGGTTCATATGAGGATGAGGAGCAGGAGGAGGAGTCCCAATCTATGAGTGAGGATGCTAATGAGATAAAGGAGTCTGACCCAATTTCCTTGATAGAAGAGATACTCCCCTACTAGAGTCACTAGATCACAGGTGTGCGGAGGTGAGTAGTAGCTGACCATACACACCTCCCTCATAGAGGGGTACCACCATTGTAGATTTATACCCTAATTGGTGAATGAGAGATCTAGATGATGATTTGATAGTTATGTTTTAGTTACACTCTTTTAATTGTGTATATGGTTTATATATATGATGATGTGTATTGATATTCCTTATGTTTTCTATCTTGCAGGGTGCATGTGAGAGTGGTGTGAGCTCTATCAGTGTGTTACTGTATAGATGTTACCAAAACTATGAATGGAGCATAATCTACCCTCAGAGTACATGCCCCCACCTTTCATGGGGAAAAATATAGATCTCTTCAGGGAGTTCGCTAGATTGAGGATAGCATATGAAGCACTACTAGATGTTTTGATGTGGCTAGACTATAGGTAGAGAGGGATTCCATGGATCAAGAATTCATCGAGGTACTTAAATGAGAGGTTGAGGTGAGAGGAGAGGTGTGAGGCCTATAGGAAGCCATGAGGTCCTTAAGCATTACATGAACACATAGCACCCATCTCTTGATGAGGGCTGGCACTAGGCATTGAGGGGTCTAGTAGTCATAGGCCCTATTAGCATTATATTCATTGATATATGTATGTAAACTTTTGATGATATATATGATATATCAGCATTTATATTTTTATCATATTGTGTTGAATAAATTTCAAGTGTAATTTATTAAATATCTTTTTGAAGAATTTTTAATAAATATTTCCATGATTTAATGTTTGGTTATGTGCAAGATCATGAGGGGCCAAAAAGTGGCAATATTATGGGTATTTGTAGGGTATGTGTCTGACGACTTTTTTTAATCCAAAATTGATGAAACGAAAAGGGTTTTTAGAGGAGATTCTTAGCTTTCCACCAATATAAATTATTCTTTAATTTGAGTTTAATAAATAATTATTATTTATTTTCTAATAGAATTATGACTAAAGTCTTGATCGATAGGATGATTAAAAAACATCTATAACTTTCAAATGGTATCACATTTTTTAAATCCCAAACATGCGTCATATTCTATGCTTCACATAATATAGGATTAAAAAAAGAAAAATTAAATTTCATGAAGTTTTGACCAAGTTAAGGTGGTTAGACATATGAGTTTTATATTTTTTAAAAGTTGTAATAAAAAATTCATAATTAATTATTTTAATTTGAAAAAAATTACAAAAAATATGCATCACATCAGACATGAGTCCTCTACTTATATATAAAATATTATTAAAAAATATTATCATTTTATTATGGTTAGGGTGGTCAGACGGACACCTACTTCTTATTTTTTCCCTGAAATTTAAGTACTACTGCATTGAAATTTCAAATTTTCACCAAATATATTTTATTTATTTTTAAATAAACCTAGTATTTTAGAAACTAAATTTAATTTTCTACAGATTCTATTCTTACATATTTTTGAAATAATATAGATAACTTATTCAAATTTTTATGTCAATTTTCCTAACACTAATTTTTCTGAATTTTTTGCCACTTAAGGGCCTGTTTTTCCCATGAGGATCCTGCACATACCCATTTATGTGCTCAATTAAAAAAAAATCAATTTATGTTACATGCTACATTGTGATGACATATGTTATTCTAACTTAAATGCACCTATGATCTAATAATATTAAATGCATATAAGGATCTAAATTAGCACAACACACAAGATTTTCTTTTGAATAGTATGGCAACTATAGTAATAACTCAAAAAAATTGAGCAATTACCTTAGACTCTAAGACACACTATTATTGTTTTTCAAATAATGTAGCAATGCAAGATAAAATAGAAACTATCTACCTAATCTAACAACACTGCTTATTGAAAATATAGGATGCTATACGTAATACTGACCCAAATGCATAAAATTGATAAGATCTTTTAGGGGTGTACCATCCATTTTTCATTAATGTGTAGGCTCTGAACCCATAGTTTTCTTTGATGAAATAAGGTCCTAGCGAATTAGGGCTGAATTTTCTTTTCTCATTTGGAGCATTGAAATTACACTAATTTTCATATAACACCAAGTCCCCTTTATTAAATGCATAAGGGATGACATTATCATTATAACAATGTTGCATTTTTCAAAATAATCTTGGAGATGCTCAAGAGAATTAATACGTTGTTCACCAAGAATTTCAAGCAGATGCAACCTCTTCTCTTTAAAAGTAGTATCATTGATAATCCCTTTAAGAGCAATTCAAAATTAAGGGATTTCTAACTCTAAGGGAATTATCACTTTATCACCATAAACAAGGTTATAGGGAGTGTTTTCGGTCGATTTTTTAATTCTTGTATGATGAACCCACAATGCATAGGTTAGTTGAGTATGCCAATCTTTGTTATGTTTACTTAGTATTTTTCAAAAAAATGTTCAAGAGTTTTATTATTTGATTCTACTTGTCCATTTGATTGTGGGTAATATGGTGTTGAAAAGAGATATTGAATGTTAAATGTTTCCAAGAGTTTCTTCATGTCAATTTTCTTCAACAAAGTTCCATTGTATGAAGTTAATGTAGAAGGGAGACTAAACTGAGCAATAATGTGTTCCAATATGAAATGATATAGTACATCCACTATCATGGAGCAAAGAGGAATACATTCTACCTATTTTGTAAAGTAATTGGTTGCAGTAATGAGAAATGAATGTCTAGTGGAAGAAGGTGGTGATATTTTTCCAATAATATATAAAAACCAAATTGAGAATGGCCAAATAGGAACTTGAGCATGAAACTCAAAAGTGGGAGCATGAATCAAATTGTTGTGTTCTTGAAATTTATGGTATTTCTTCATGTACACAAAAAATTATTATTCCATGTGTTTCCAATAATATCCTATTTGAATTAATTTTTGAACTAACGACATTCCTCCAAAATGCCATCCACAAGCACCCGCATGAGCTTCTTCAAGTGCTCTAGGTATTTCAGACTATCTAAGGCATCTAAGTAAAAGAAAATTAAATGATCTTTTGTATAACATATCTGGAAGGATTATATACTTAGATGCAAGTTTTTAAAGATGATCTTGAGTGTTCTTATTTGTAGGCTTAGGAAAGGTACCTTCTTTTGGATAGTTGAATATCATAGTGTACCATTCACTAGAGTTTTAAGTATCAATTAATAACACTTATTTGATTTTATCATCTATCAATGATATAAGGATCATTTGAACTATAGATGGGAAATCAGCAAAAGGCTCTTTAGGAGATACAAGGGAAGTAGTGCTTTCCATTGCATCTGGATGTTGATTATCCTTTCATAGTATGTTTTCAATCATATATGATTCAAATTTTTCTAATAATTTCATCATGAGGTCTCTATATTGAACGAGCTTATCATACTTTGCTTAATATGAACCATTTATTTGTTTAAGAATTAATAGGGAATAAACATATATAGAAATTTTTTTGACTTCTAATGCTAACATTGCATCTATTCCTACTATTAAATCTTCATACTCACTAGTGTTATTTTCACATAGGAAGTTTAAATGGAAAGATAAGGGGATAAGATTAACTAAAGGAGGAACTAATACAACCCCTTCCTTGGAGCTATTTCAACACTTAGAACCATCAAAGTACAATTCCCATGTGTTTCTATTTCCTTTTGAATAGTCAACACATTCCCATCAAGAAACAAGTCTATATTAGGTAATGTTAGGGGAGAGGGAGCTTTAGCTAGTTGGTCACTAAAGGATTGTCCTTTGATTGCCTTTTTAGAGACAAATTTAAGATCAAACTTAGTTAACAACATAATCCACTTAGCTAAGTGTCTCGATAAATCCATTTTAGCAAAAAGGTGTTTTAAAGGTTCAAATTTTCTCATCACATGGATTTCAATGTTTAGTAAATAATGTCACAATTTACGAGTAGAAAATACGAGAGCTAAAGATCATTTTTCTATCATTGTATATGGTGTCTCATAATAAATTAGTGCCTAATGTAATAAGCAGAATGTTCTCTACCATAGTCATCTTCTTGGTCCAAAACTGTTGTAAGAGCATGGGTAAATGTTGATGCATAAAGGATAAATCATTTTTCATGCATAGTGGGTTGTAAAATAGGCGGAGTAGCAAGATAATCTTTCAAACTCTAAAAAGCATGTTTACAATCCTCATTCCAATTAAATTGGACCTCTTTATTAAGGATTTGTGTAAAGGGTAATGTTTGGTTTGTTAAGCATGCTACAAAATGACAGATAGCTTGAATTCTTCCTTTTAAAGTGCACAATTGGGAAATTTTTTTAGGAGGTGGCATGTTAATGATAAGATCAATTTTTTTTGTGTCCACCTCAATGACTCTATGAGATACTATAAAGCTTAAAATATTTCCACCACCTATGCTAAAGAAACTTTTTTGGATTCAATATCATGTTATATTTTTGCATTATTTCAAAGATTTTGCAAAGGAAATTCACATTATCTTTTCAAGTTAAAGATTTGGCTAGAATACCATCAACACAATGTTCCAAAATCTAGTGTATGTAACAATGAAATATCAATGTCATAGCTCTTTGATATGTTCCACCTATGTTCATTAATCCAAAAGGCATAACTACCCAAAAAAATGTTCTCCAAGTTGATGTAAATGTTGTTTTCTATTGATCTTGAGGGTAAATAAATATTTAATTATAACCAAAAAAATCTATCCATGAACGACAACAAAGAGTGTGTCAAATTGAATATACTATCATGTCAATATTAGGAAGGTGAAAATCATATTTTAAAGATTCTTTATAAAAATAATGAAAGTTTGTACACATCCTAATATGGTTATCAAGTTTTGTAACTATAACAATGTTCGAGATCCAAGGAGAATAATCGATAGATCATATAAAATGAGCTTCAAGAATCTTCTCAATATCAGACTTAACCAATAAGGCAATGGTAGAATTCATCTTTTGTATCTTCTATCTCACCGACTTAGCAGTTTATTGAAGAACTATGTCATGTGTCACAATCTTAGCATCAATTCTTGAAGAACTTTATCATGTGTCACAATCTTAGTAGTAATTCCTGACATATATGAGTAAGTCCAAGTGAAAATTTTATGAAATTCATGAAGCAATTCTATGTGATCTTCTTGTTCATCTTCATCAAGGAATTTTCCTATTTGAATGACTCTTTCCATGTTAGTTGTATCCATCTGTATGTTGATTGTATCTCCCAAAGGAAGTGCATTTTATTTCAAAATTTTAGGATTGTACTCATTTTTTTCTTTGTCTATCCCATTGCTTTCTTTCTCTTAATCTACTTGTTTAGAACTAGCCATAGCATATGTCACCCATTTTATTTTAGGATTAAATGAATTGTCATAGAATCCTAACATTTCTTAACAACATCAAGTTTCCATAGTCCATGATAATTAAGTGTTTAAGTTAAATATGGATTAAAACTGTGTGAGTTTTTTAAATCAACATTTTAGATCACACTCCATGATCCATCACCAGGATTATTTGTATGCAACAAGAGAGAAGAGAAATAGAATGAGATAGAAGACTTGGAAGGATAAATAGGTGAGGAGAAGAGAGGGATAGAAGACAATAGACTAAGATTTGACCAATGAAGAAAAAAGATAAAAAATATAAATTAATTAATTAAAGAAACTTACCCCATGATCATAAAATAAAATAAGAAGCAAGAAAATAAAGAGAGGAAAAAAAGAAAAGAAAAAGAGAACAAAGCAAACAAAGAGCCAAAGCTAAAGATTAAATAAAACATCAAAGAAATAATAAACTATATATATATGTACACACACACAAATTCAAATGTAACAAAATAATAATTAAAAAATATATTCTCTTCCTACTAAATTATTATATGTAACTTAAAAAGAATATTTACTACTTGTTAAATTTTTATATAATAATAGATTAAATGATTATGAAGAGAATCAAACAAAAAGATACAAAAACATTAAATTTCAAAGAATAGAACAAATCAAATAAATGAAAAGTTAAATAAATTAACAAACTCCAGTAAATATGAAGGGAAAAATTCAAATAAACACATTAAACTAAAATAAAATAAAATTCAAAAAGGGAAAGAAGAGAACAATTTAAAAAGAAAAGAAAATAACTAAAACATAAGATACCAAATGTAAAAAGATAACGCAAGAAAATAAAAACTACAAAAAAGAACACAAGATACAAATTAAGAATAGAGAATAGGATAAAAATAAAACACCAAATGATAAAAGTTGAATAATTAACAAGAGGATCCTAATTAAAATAAGAAATGAGAGACAACACAAAACAAAAAATGAGACAAAAGGAAAACTAAGGGAAAGAAAGCAAAATATAGACTACTTAAAATAAACAAAAACCAAGAAAAAAGTTCAAAATACTTACAATGCAAAATAAATAAAAATTAGAAAATTATAAGAGCAAAAAGATTAAAGAGAAGAACAAATGAAAGCAAAAAAAATAAAAAATAAATAAAAATAAAAAATAAAGACTACCACAACAAAAGGAAATGAAATGAAATTAAAAATGAGAAAGAACACAAAAAAGAAAACCCAAGACCTACAAAAAATATAATACAAAGAATTTGAAAAAGAACAAGAATAATAAAAGGGGATGGGATTGAGCTATATAAAAAGTATAAATAAAACAAAATAGAAAAAAGAAAAATGAAAAGAACCAAGGGAATGAAAAAGAGAGGAAACTATAGAGAGGGAGAAGAGGGCTAGAAGGAAAAAGGAAGAGAAAGAGGGTAGGCAAGACAAGGAAAGGAAAAGGCCAAAGGAGTGGGAGAGAGTGCAAGAGACTAACAATGGGAGGAATGATAAGAGCTAACAACAGGAGGATCAATAAGGTAGATCAAAAGGGGTTTGCATGAGAAGAGTAAATTCCAACCCCCATCTTGGTTAAGGTTGGAAGGATGATTATTGATATCAATAGCCTCTTTAAGCTTCCTCTTGAAATAGTTATCTTCGTTGGAAAGAATTTTGGTGTGTTCTTAGGTGATATGATGCTTTGTCTTGAAAGAGTTCTTGGCTAGTGTCGATTTCATGACCCAGTCATACCTAATGTTTGCACCATGCTCTTTGATTCTTGTGGTGATCGAGCAACTAGTTTCTCCAAACGTCACTTTGTAGACACTAGAGTTGAGAAAGGAGTCAAGCAAGTCTTTGGGAGAAGGTAAGTGGTTTCTTAAAGTGGAGAGGGGCTTGAAGGAGAAAGCTAAGCCATTCTGGATGAGGATTTTATCAATTTTATTGGAAATTCCTTCCACATAGGGAAGGGTGGCAAAAAGGTTAGAGGGAGGAAAAGAAGGCTTAATTCAAATTCGTTCAAATCTTTATCATCTTCAAAATATTCCAATCATTCTTTGCAATTTATATCAATTAATTCATGATGCTTTAAAGTGAGATTCATCTTATTAGAGTTACATATTACATTGTTGATGTTGAGTGAGGGTATTTTTCTGGTTTGCATTATCTTAGAAGGACATTACCCCAAGCCACCTTTTGTTTCTTGTGTGTTATGCTCTATAGGAACACATGCCTTGTTCTTTCCTTCCACATCCTTTTGCATCGTAACTAGGATTTTTTAAATGCTCATAACCTCTCCCATAAAGTTTCTCCATCTTTTTTCAGTTTGGTGGTTGTTGGTAGTCTATTTCATCAAAGTTCATTGCATAGATTGTGTATTCTTATAAAGTAGATGAACTAGGTGCTTGTGATTTTTCTTTCAAATTTTGCATTGACATTGTACCATTTGTTATTTTTTTGTTTTCGGTTTCTTTTATTGTAATTTTGTATTCTCCCATAAATGTTGTGTGAAATATAACGAACCCCAATAATCTTCTATTAAATTAGTAACTTCATCAATTATTTTCTCATGTTCTTCTTCCTTCGTGACCTTGAATTTTGTAGTTGAGTGCAATGTTGTTAGAGGATCTCGTCCTTCTTTCTTAGTAGGGTATGTGTAGGATCATGATGGGCCAAAAAGTGGCAATATTATGGGTATTTGTAGGGTATGTGGCTGAAAAAATTTTTATTACCCAAAATTGATGAAATGAAAAGGGTTTTTAGAGGATATTCTCAGCTTTCCACCAATATAAATTATGCTTTAATTTGAATTTAATAAATAATTATTATTCATTTTCTATTAGAATTACAACTAAAGTCCTGATCGATAGGCTGATTGAAAAACATCTATAACTTTCAAACGGTATCACTTTTTTTGAATCTGAAACATGCGTCACATTCTATCCTTCACATACTATAGGATTAAAAAAAGAAAAATAAAATTTCATGAAGTTTTGACCAAGTTAAGGTGGTCAGACATACGATTTTTTATATTTTTTAAAAGTTATAAAAAATTCATAATTAATTATTTACTTGGAAAAAATTACAAAAAAATATGCATCACATCTGAACATGAGTCCTCTACTTATATATAAAATCTTATAAAAAAATATTATTAATTTATTATGGCTAGGGTGGTCAGAGAGACACCTACTTATTTTTCCCCTGAAATTTAAGTACTACTGCATTGAAATTTCAAATTTTCACCAAATAAATTTTATTTGTTTTTAAATAAACCTAGTAGTTTAGAAACTACACTCAATTTTCTACAGATACTATTCTTACATATTTTTGAAATAATATAGATAACTTATTCAAATTTTTACGTCAAGTTTCCTAACACCGATTTTTCTGATTTTTTTGCCACTTAAGGGCCTATTTTTTCCATGATGATCTTGCACATACCCAGCAATCAAAAAACTTTTAGGTTTATGATTGGCTTTAAGTGTGTAAAATTTATTGTCATAGATGTACTTCATTACATGACGAAGGGTAGAAGGAACTCCATTTATTTTGTGAAACCATGGTCTTCCCAAGAGGAAATTGTAAGAAAGATCGTGACGCATAACATGCACCAGAGTTTTTAATATTACTTTCCCAACTTTAATAGGTAATATGATGACTCCCAACAGTTGTTTTCCTATATTATCAAATCCACAGATAGAAAAAAAATTGAGGACAATTTCACTCTTATCGATATCAATCTTTTCTAATAGGCTCACACTACACACATTAGGGGTTGAACCATTGTCAACAAGGGTCCCCTTTATTGCAATTCGATTAACATAGGCTATTATCATGAATCCATCATGTCATTTTTGAACTTGTAAGTAGGGTAACTCTCTTTGTTGAAAAAAAATATCTAAATTAATCTCATTCATTCCTTGAACTAATGCAGCAAAATCATTTGAAATTGTGTTGGGAGGAACCATAACTTGTTGCAAGGCTATTTGAAGCATACTATGGTAATTTGGTGAAGCTTCAATAAGATCCCATAGGGATATCTTAGTGAGTGTATTCTTAAGTTGTTCAACAAGATTATATTCTTTTGAATAGTATTTGAAGGTAAACAAGGAGGGCATGACAAGATAGGTTGAGGCAAAGGTAATGAAACATGAGTTATTTATTGCTGCCTATTTTTCCTTGTATTATATGTGTGATGAAAGATATTGTAACCCATTTGTTCTGAAGCATTGTTATCATCAATTGAAAAATTATTATTAGGTGGCTCTAGGATAATGTGAGGCCCAACCCTATCTATAGATTTTGTCACACCTTGATAAGTTTAATTATTCTTGTTGGTGAATAAATTGATGATTTAACCTAATTCCATGTTTAATATTTTGATTTTGGTATTAACTATTGTAAATGCTTATTGTGACAAATTCTCTTCATTAAATGAAAACGGTAGCACTGTTAAGAATGAATGTGAGCAAATAATATTTAGATTCTCGAACAAGTATCATATGAAGAATACACTTAGATCGATATGAGCTAAGAAATTTTGTGTATCTAATATTATTTTGAATCTCGCTAATAAGTTTCATGTTACTTGGGAAATGATAATAGGTAGGAATAAAGCAGGACTTTGGAAGATCAAGGAGAAGTTTCCAGAAGGATCACTAGCCAAGAATCATCAAGGTAAAATTTAAAAGATGACTCTAATCAATTAGAGGTATACCTAAGGTAGGATAATTTGAGGAAAAAATTATATAAATTAGATACCAAGTTGAATGATAAATTTTATCACAGGAAGGAGTGTCCAAGAGTAAATTTAGTAGTGTAAATAAAGTATTTAGCTAAGGTTAGGTTTCCATTATTATTTAATGAATGCTCAAAGTTTCCATCTTTTATAGGGAAAGGAAATGAATATATATGTGTACTATGATTTACTAACTATTGAATTGATCTTATTGATATTTTGAACATGTATTTATTATATTTCTAACCTAACATGTATTTGGAAAAATGCATATGAGAGTAATGCCAAGGGTAAAAGGGAGAACAATCTAGACCCAAGTTAAATATCTATCTTTTGAAATTTTGATTTTGACCGTAAGACTTGGGAGGTAATTAGGGTTTTGTTTATGTTGTAATTGAGTGGAGGGTTTTAATGATTGGTGGCTTAGTGTAGGTACTTTTTGGATCCTTATTGATTATAGTCATGTGGTTAAGAGTGTAAGATCCTTTAGGGTTTTCAAATCCTTAGGTCTTGAATTTCGAATTGGCCTTTAAAGTTGTCTTTTTAGGGTGTTGTATGGTCATTTTCTTTGATATTAGTGCAAAAATAGACCCCTAAGACCTATACCTATGGAAGGGGGATCTTTTGGACATGTGACCTTGTCCTTAGGACATGATATGACCCTTCAAAAGTCCACCTAAAAAAGTGTGACGAATTTGAGTCCTTGGGAGTTGGGAGAAGTGACTTGTCACTCTCCCACCACTCCCCAAAGTTCATTAATGAAATTGGGAAGAGCATCAATGCTTTCACATGTGTGAAGCCACCTTGTAAGGGATGTTGGGTAGAGTGTCATAGTACATTCCCCATCTTCCCAAAAGTCTCACACATGTGTGAGAATTTGTGGGGATGTGTGTTGAAAGATCGAATGAGAGAGTGACAAGTGTCTCTCTCTCATTTAAGTGAATTCAAGTTGAATGACTATATACTTTGATGGAAAAGAGGAAATGGATGTTACCCACTTCTCCTTTTGGAGAACTCAAGTTGAGATAGAAGAAAGGATGGGACAAGGAGAGGAGTCCTCCCTCAAAGGAGAGATTGACCAAGATGGCAGGAATTGGAGAGGAGAGAAGGATAAAAGAGTTGAATTCCCTCACCCAAAGAAAATAGATAAGTTTTTCTCTTACTTCCATTCCTCCCTTTTGTTTAATTACTGTAAGAAAGTATGTGTTGTGTGGATCATGGTTAAAACAAAGAGTAAAGCTTAGATACATAAAAATTGGTTCTTTGTTGCTCTTATTTCTTTGTAAAAAAATTTTAAGACTCCATGCATCATCTTGGAGCTAAGAGATTTCCTTGCTTGGGGGTATGGCTAGAGCCCATGAGGCTTCATGATGCCATTACGGTAGGGTGGAGAGCAAGTCTACATTTATTGGCATGTTCATTTTATTGCTAAGTGTTTTTGGTAATATTGTAGGCTAGTATTTTGGTTGTAGAAAGAAAGGATGAGAAAAGCAAGGCTTGTTTCATTAGCATGTGTAAAATCAATCATTCTCAATATTATTTGTAACATTACAAGTTTGAAGGATGAAATTTCATATTTTGATCAACCAAAAAAAAAATGGATGATATAGAGAAATTGTTTTTATTATATGCATTATTACTTATTTTCTACCTTTGTATGATTACTTGGTCAATTATGGACCTAAAATCTCTTCGAATGGTATGCTTATGAAGCATTTATTGTTAACAAAAAAAAACAGTGTATAAATGTATTTACATTTTCATTTAACAGGGTCTATGGAGTTTAAACTTAGTGTTTTCTTAAAATCTGTAAATAAAAAGAAAAATAAAGAAAAGACTGTATTGGAAAAGTTAATGGGTCACAATTTCTTTTGGGTGAATTTGGGTTGCCTATTCCCTTGTCTTCTTGGAAAAAAATAAAAAAAATGGAAAAATGTATGCACTTCTTTATTTCACTATTTCCTTAACATCTGTTAGGACAACATAACCTAGCTATCCACTCTGTTTGAATCATATTTCAACACGTTACATCATATTTGAATCATATTTTGGCACTTTAAATTCAATATGAGGTTTTATGGTTGGGAAATCTTCCTTAGAATTCTATACTTTCAAATGAACCCTAGTTAAAGGTTATTTGCATTATTTCCATGTTGGGCTGTGAGTGAAACCATCCCTATCCTGTGATCCAATCGATAAGCTAGCTCTGCCCATTTGTCTATTTATATTGTTCTTGCAGCAAGCACCCACTTAATTTGAATGAGAAGAAATTAAAATAGTAGTAAATGCAATGTCTTTATCAAACCAAAATGTATCAAATCCAAAACAAATATGTATATGCATAAAACCCCATTATGAGCCTTGAGGGGGCCATGGACTCTCCCTGTTAGGGCTTAACCCATGGCAGCTATGGTGTGGGGAAAACCTCATCTGAGTAACTGGTATACTAAAGCAAAATTTAAGGGGAAATTAAAATAAATAAATAAATTAAAAAAATAAATAAATAAACAAACAAAAAGAGAAACAACAAATAGCTGAACAAACTGCAATCCCATATCTCTGTGCTTAGAAAATAGATGGTAGTCTGGAGAGGAAGTGAATGATATGGGCCATTTAAAACATTTTGAGTGTAACCCAGGATTACATTTAACCCCGCTATAGAGATGGAGGCGCTGCATGCTCATTGCCAATAGCTCAAATGTCCTCCAGCATGCCTGATCAGAAGAGCCACTGCCATGACCTGCCTCTCTGCCCTGCTACGTGAAGTGAAGGATAGGAGAAAAATTTTAGGGTTAAGAAATGTAGGTATGGGATTGATATTAGGGCACGCTAGATTAAACTCATGGATGCCAAGTTGGTGTCAGGGATTGAACATAGAAACAGCTGTTTGTAAAGCCTTGTTTTACCTAATTAATGTTATGTTAAGCAGGTATGGGGATTACCCATCTTAAGCTTCAGAATTACATTATTAATGAGCTTGGTCAATTAATTTAGAGTCTCAAAATAACAATAATAATGGATTGAAAAAAATGGGGGGTTGCTAACTCCCCAATTTACCGAGCATTATGTTTCTGGGAATGATAGAGAAAAGAAAAGAGAAAAAAGAAAGTATTATTGGATGCGTCTCATACTTTATAAAACATAAATTTATTTTATTTTATTGAAAACGTAAAGGCAGTAACAATGCCTAGTTTGCTCAGTTTGCTCACGTAATAACAACACTTGAAATTTATTTAGTTAATAAATTCTATTTTTTTAATATTTATCTTGGCCCGCATAATTACGAATATTAAAAACACACATGGTTTAATTAATCGAATGCAATATTACCTATCATGGGCAGCAACTAACAAGCTAAAATTTGGGAAGCATAGGTAACGTAGTCCTATGTTTAAGGATTCCTTAAATAAAGGAATGAATTATATATTACACTATCTTTTAAAGAAAATAAAAGAAAAAGAGAGAGTCATCGTGGTAGTTTTAAGTTAACTAATACTTTAAATAAAGTAAATCCCATATTTTCAAGAAGGATTCTTTAAACTAGATTTAGTATCACTAGGATTTCTCTAGATTATCTCTTTACTTTATTTTTTTTTATTTTTTTTGGAAAAAGTAAATAGTAACATGAATAAAAGTAGAAATAGTAAAATTAATTGTATATTAAGAATAGGTAAACAACCAAATGAATAATAGTTAATTATAGATGAATTAATATATAATAATATATATATATATATTGGTAACAATAAATAAGTTAAAAAATTTATACAATGCTAATATTTATCATTAGTATTAATATAAAATAATATCAATATTTTTAAGGTTAAAGTATCAATAATATCGTTACCATTTCAATTAGTATTGACATCTCTCTAGATGAGTATCATAACATTAAAATATTAATGTGCATTTTAATATTAACGTTTCCTAAAATAATGTCATTAATATTATCATTGTCATGATTCATTAATATGC
This sequence comes from Sequoia sempervirens, assembly GCA_007258455.2. Lineage (NCBI taxonomy): Eukaryota > Viridiplantae > Streptophyta > Pinopsida > Cupressales > Cupressaceae > Sequoia > Sequoia sempervirens. Next base: position 682,874,337 of record VDFB02281492.1, read on the forward strand.
CCACTAAGGATAAATTATAGAGAGATAATAGATTATTATAATCATGTTTTAATGAAGGGTCTCCAAGTAAATGCCTCCTCTAATGGAAAATATCATGTCTTATAAGGGCGAGGAAGTATTATTCATTGAATTATTATTCTAATCATCACCGTGCGACACGTGAGGTTATCTTCGATAATATTCACTCGAGTTTGAGAACAATCTTACATTTAAGAGAAGAATCGCCTCCTTAATAATAAATGGTAATGTCTTTATAGCAGGCAAAATGTTTGAAGTGTCCTTGTACAATAAGTTAATCTAATAATTAAAATATAATGATTAGGGAGAGAAGGGTCAACAGGGAACTCCCTCGTTAAGTTATTGTTCATGGCACATTGTGAAAGTAAGTGAATCATCTTATTCCATAGAAAGGGTAAAAACAATATAAGAATCCTTAGAGAAAGGACTCTCCTAAGTTCCTGAATGAATACTATTATTACTACCCAATACCTTTAGTCAACCAAGATCTCTCCTCACTTATGCAACACTTGGTTTTCAGAAAACCCTAACCTTGAATCTTATTTTGGAAGTGACGAATAAATTAACTTGGAAGCTAAGAGACCGTAACGACACTCTCTCCACTAGATCTTTGTGATGTCGCTTCACCTTGAATGGGTGGTCATTTAGGCCTCTCTAATTTGGTGTTTTACCTATCATGGGTATATCCATATGCATTCAATCTTATGAACCACATAACTATTGAATGTGTGTTTTTTTCGAGGAAGTATTTGTTGAGGTTAGTGAGGTTGGAGTAAGCCAAGAGTGTGCATCGTGTGGGTGAAGCTGTAATAGTGCTAAAAAAAAAAATTTGGCGAGATTTTTTTTGGTGTTTAATTTTGGGGCATTACAGATAAGCATGGGTTTGTTTTGAACTTCAGGCTTTTGTGAAGGAGGGTAAATGATAAGTTACAGTGTGATTGCATTAACATCTTTGTGTTTTGGTTTGTCATGACAAGCCTTAGTAGGTGAACCTTGCGAGATGAAGTCCTCAAGTGCTTCATCTAAAATATCAAAGTCATCACTACTATAGGGCTTGAGGGATAAGCTAACTACTAAATAGAGATTTGTCATAGTCAAATAACTATGCTTCCTCCAAGGGTCTTGGTTGATGTTTTTATTGTTTTTGTCTTTTGTTTTTTATTTTCTAATGATTGCAAAATGTAAACTAGTGTATCTTATTACTATAATGATGCTATAAATTAAACAAAATATAATAAAAATTTTAACTAAAATATGCAAGAAATGCTTTTCCCAATGTTGCAAATGGGTATGTATAACATCATCATGGAAAAAACAAGCCCTTAAGTGGTAAAAAAATTCCAAAAAATCAAAGTTAGGTACCATGACATAAAAAAATTGAATAAGTTATCTATATTATTTCAAAAATATGTAAGAATAGAATCTGTAGTGAATTGAATGTAGTTTCTAAACTACTAGGTTTATTTAAAAAAAAATCCATTTGCTGAAAATTTGAAATTTCAATGCAATAATACTTTTAACTAAAATATAATAAAATATAATAAAACTTTTAACTAAAATATGCAAGAAATGCTTTTCCCAATGTTGCAAATGGGTATGTATAACATCATCATGGAAAAAACAAGCCCTTAAGTGGCAAAAAATTCAAAAAAATCAAAGTTAGGTACCATGACATAAAAAATTGAATAAGTTATCTATATTATTTAAAAAATATGTAAGAATAGAATCTGTAGCGAATTGAATGTAGTTTCTAAACTACTAGGTTTATTTAAAAAAAAATCCATTTCGTGAAAATTTGAAATTTCAGTGCAATAATACTTAAATTTCAGGGAAAAATTAAGAAGTAGGTGTCCGTCTAACCACCCTAACCATAATAAAATGATAATATTTTTTAATAATATTTTAGATATAAGTAGTGGACTCATGTACTGATGTGATGCATATTTTTTTGTAATTTTTTTCCAAGTAAATAATTAATTATGAATTTTTTATTATAAATCTTAAAAAATATTAAAACTCATATGTCTGACCACCTTAACTTTGTCAAAACTTTATGAAATTCATTTTTTTTAATCCTATAGTATGTAAGGCATAGAATGTGATGCATTTTTTGAATTCAAAAAATGTGATACTATTTGAAAGCTATAGATTTTTTTCAATTAGCCTATCAATCAAGACTTTAGTCGTAATTCAAATAAAAAATGAATAATAATAATTTATTAAATTCAAAGTAAAGCATAATTCATCAATTTTGGGTAAAAATAATTTTTCAGTCACATACCCATCATATAGCCACTTTTCGGCCCATCATGATCTTGCACATACCCAAAATCTAACTAAATGAACAAAAAATTGAATGCCAAATTAAAAAATTTCAAGAAACTACTTCTCAAATATAACAATAGAAATATAAATTTAACACTCAAATACAGTTAAGGACAAAACACAACTATCAAATTTCGCTCAAGAATGCTTGTAAAACTCTCAAAATTTGATACCAAAGGGGGCACTAAAAGGAAGCATACAACATTTGACCAGTTATAGATGAATACTTTTTTGTTAGACAACTAAATTGCTTGCGGAATCCTAGAAGGTTTTTCAAAAGGGACATGGAAATCAAGTCATCAAAATAGACTTAATTAGTCCAACTAACACATTAATAATCAAGAAAACATAAGAAAGACACACGTTATGTAAGTAAGATATATCAATAATAGTTTCAAGTAATAATAAAAGAACAAATCCTAGGGCCAGACCTAATTTCTCAGGGGCTCATCTCTGACGGCCTTGCCTACATATATAATTCGCAAAGGAACTGAAGTTTGACAAGTAGAATTAAACCATCTCCCACATGATTGGATAACAAAGGAATATAATCACGAGGTCAAAAGATAGCTTACCATCAACTTCAAACTCAAACCACTAACACCTCTCCACACTATAATAATAAGTAATAATAGTTCAAGGTTGAGGATTATGACTAGACCACATATAGGATCTCCCAAGAATTCTCTAAAATAGCTAGCACATGCAATCCTCATGAATAACTAACTCAATCTTGATTAACCATTCCAATACACACTCACTATGGTAATAAGTCAGTTTTAAAAAAATCTCACTTACAATGTGTTATTGACCTCAATGTCAACCATAAGCATATATACATAGCCATATATATATTTTAATCTCAAGTGTAGAATAACCACACATATGCACTTTCATAATACTATGAGATTACATAATAATAAAATAATCTCTTTTTTTTTAAGTCAATTAATAATCTAACAAGACAATGCTAAGTTTAGAAGAGATGTACTAATTATTCTAACAAGTCTATAATATTTACTTTTAATACATGGCCTCTCTAAATAATAATTTACAATCACAAAGTGACTAATACTATTTTGGATACTTGAAGTTAAATTAGGATTATAGCCAAACTCCTTCTAATTCAAATGAGAGATTCTAACTAGAATTTAAAATGCATCCCTTATACACATGGGTATCAATTATTAATTTATTTTTTTAACAACAATTCTATCATGCCTCAATGTCTCCTAACCCACACTATTTAGGAAAGAACTTTATAAGAAGAAGGATTATCAATAATGGCTAACAAGTTGGAACTTGACTTGACTAACAATACATGTATAGTGCAAGAGATGGCTCTCCACCATTACATATCAATCAATATGGTGTAAATATAATAACTCTAAGCCAACTTTAATGGATAGAAACAAATTTCCCTAAAAATAAGGAATATATACATATTTTTATCATATTACTACTTACTAACTTTTGATCTACTATTTTGCAGCAAAATATAGCAGCATTCAAATTATCATAACTTTCATAGTGCTAAGCCAAATTTTAAAATTCAAAATGTTCTAGAATGCTGGATGAATGAAGGACAAAACCCAGAATTACTTTTGCAAAAATCATAACCATGCACGAGAATTTTTTTTTTTACAACACAACCCTCTAGTTCACCCAAAACAGTAGCAATTGACAGTAAAAAATATCTTAATGCATTTCAGCATACACAATTTTATTACTCGTATCAAATTAAACTATACACAAAGGAAAAATATTAATACATGGAGCATATAAAATAAATACTCATACTTAAATGCAATCTTTGAAAAGCTTGTGATTTTTTTTTTTTTATTCTTTTCTACCAATTTAATTAAACTATTTCTTAAGATTATATCATTTAAGATGAATAATTTTAATGAAAATTTGTCTTATTTCCCCTGCTTGTGATAAATATTTTTTTTCATTGTGGCTTGGGTTTACGTCAAGATTGAAAATAAAACTAATCTTTGTTGTATTGTAATTTAGAATGTTATTATTATTATTATTTTTTGTGTTTAAGATATTTGAAGTTGAATATGTTTTCTTAAAATTTACATATATATTTATTGGTTTTTGGATCTCCAAGTATTAATCTCACCGGTAACTTTGGAACACTAGTCAATATCTTTAAATAGGTATGCAGACCAATTGACCATAAAGAATCAATAATTATATGAATTAATTGAATCATGATATAAGCTATTTTAATAAGAGTACTTCTTGAAGTCATCCTTAGAGCAAAGAGCCTAAGTGTAACTAGGGATAGAGAATGGGACTTAGAAAATAAAGAGGGCCATAGAATGGAAGATCCACTAGCATGGGTAAAATCCCAAAAAATCATTGGCTGAAATCATTCACTGGATTTCACTATACCACAGGAAATACATGAGGGGCAATGGAAGTAATCCTCCAAGATGGATGAACTTAGAATAACAAAATATGGCTTTCACAACTCCCACCAAATTGGAAGAAAATGCATATCACAAATAGATCTCCTCAAAATGTTAATATTTCTTTTTATAAGAATAGTTGTATATTGTAGATGGATATTTGGACTAGACCTATCCATTATGGAGGTATTTATATTATTCTGGGTTGAATTTTAAATTGATCTAAATTGTTACAGTCATTGGATATTATTGAACTATAATGCCCATTTTGACACCACCAAATAAAAGTGGTAAGGCAAGAGTGATGAATACGATGAAAAATTAGATTCTGCATAATAAGTGGGCTAGCATTGAACTAGGCTTGTAATGCTAGTTTTAACATTAAACTAGATAGAGTGATTGATATGATAATAAAAACAAATGGGTTTTATTTAATAAGAAAACCATAGAAATTTTATGAATTACAACTCACAATTTTTTTTTAAACAAATCAAACTCTTCAACATTTGCAAGTATACTCCCAGCATGTGCCAAAATGGAATTTCTAAAACATGGTGCAGAAAACCATAAAAATAATCGAAAGCAGTTTTTTGTTGGCTAATCTAGCTTTATTTATTATTGGATCAAGCTAGACACCCATGCCTTGGTAGTATAGATGTGAGTGGTGGTTATTTAAGCAAAGAGTGATCGGCTCATAATATAATGCCAGATAATTAGAGTTAAAGATAGTATTGTGAGTTAATGTAGTAGAATCTATTCTGCTGCTAGATTTTAAAAGGGTCAGCAAAATCTATGTTGCAGACATTAAGGGAACCAACCACTATTTAATACTTAAGGGAACTAGTGTTTTCTATCATTTATTTTCACAACCTTAACTGCTAGATAATTTATTCAGAGCAACTGCATAGATACAAGACCTAGATTGACATTTTTGGCCGATATTTGTGGATCTACTCTCTCCTATTTCTATGACTACATTATAGAGCTAGATCAAATACACATAATGGAATTGCATACTTATGGATAAAAATTTCTATACTAATAATAATGAGTACAGGAATTTCCTATTTCCTATTTGGAATTTCCTCAACATACCAAAAGTGAAATATGCACCAACTATTTAAATCTACCTGACCTAAGTCAAGATTTTTGCAGGCATATTTGTTTAGAAAATAACACACACACCCTTGCATTGGATTTTCTTTCAACTTGGAAGTTAGCCCCCTTTATTGCAAGCTTTCCCCCCACTTTATGTGCATCTCTAGTGCTCATATTGTTGATAGTAAATATTAGGACTGGGGAGTCTTCATTTCCCACACGCTTCATACAATGTTGTGTGGATGTCTGCCCTTTTGTTTTTGTGTGCTCTAGGTAACCTATTGTTATTGCCCCCTTTCTCTTTTCATATTAACAAAATTTAACCATCACCCCCTCCCCCAGAAATGATAGGTTCTAATAAGAGAGAGAGGTAGGTAGGAAACTCAATAGCGGAGAGAGGGAATGAGGGGACCAATGGCAACAACCTTGACAACAAAAATAAAATCATGTAATAAAAGCTCATGTTTTATTCATTATTGTATGCAACGTTCAACCTATCTCTTGAATTCCCATCACATCTCTAGACAAACTGAAGAAGGGAAGTGCCTTTATAAATGACATGGTATAGTTGAGCCTGCATTTAAAACCATTATCAAATCCCCATTGCTCTGACATTTATGCCCATGCCCATTCAACTCAACTTTCCTACAGGTAGCCTAAATATTTTAACTAGCGTCCCTCCTAGTGCTAGATTTAAAATCTTATACATCTAACAAATATTATAATTCTATCCTGACCAACAGTGTTAGCCTTAATGGTGATAGGAAGGATAGTGAATGCTAGTAGATTGAAATTGTAATAATGATGTTTTCCATAAGTGTCGTTGTGCAAGAACAACTAATTTATTGAGTAATCTCCAATATTAATATTCCCAGGCTTAATCTTAATCATTAACGGTAATAATAATGTTAATATGGATCTTAATGGTATAATATTATAGTGAAATTGTAAATAAACTCCTTTAAATATTTGAGGAAAGGATATGATCAATGTTTAAGAAAGTATTAACACTGTCAAGAGAGATAATACTATTATAAATTATTGATGGAGCTCAAATAAAATAGTTGTGAGGTGATAATTTGAATCAGTAAAAGTTGCAATAGAAATAAAAATATTAAGATTGATAATAACAATTGGAACTAGTATTAAAGGAAATAAATATTAATAAATTATCCCAACATCTTTACAAATGGGGTGTAACATTGCTAATATTGGTTAACCAAACTCGTAATAATATTGCAATCACCAGTACTTAAGTGGGACTTTAGAATGAAGATTAATGGTAGTAACATGATATAGGTTATTAAGAATAATTAAATAGGCAGTAATAATGTTGTACCAATAACTTGAATATTAATGTTAACGTAGGTCTTCATAGTAAATGTCAATGTAGGCAACAACATTAAACTATTAACATTAGCTATACATGAATTTGAATCTCAAGTCCTTTGAATAAACTATTTGAATTATATTTCTAATGATATGCATATTTATATAAAGACGAATACTTTTAAATTTTAATCAAATAATCTAACCTTTACCAAAATGACAATCCAATTCGGCAAGTAAATAAATAACATTTAATATTTAACTATTAATAAAATTTGACCTTACATGTAATTGAATTTCAATTATATGAATATACTATTTATTAAGCATACAGTACTATGAGTATCAATACTTTTCACCAACACTATTTCCATGCTTTATCCTTTATAATTATTTATATATATTTATATATACCTCCTTTGCTTCCCAATTATAATTTCAATTCAAATTCCTCATGTTACAACTACATAACACCTTTATGGTGATGGCAATAAACATACAGTAAAGAAATAATATACAATATTGTTGCCACACAAAATCACCTTATTTATCACTTGTAATAGATCTAGCCATCCATTTGGGTAAGGTATGTGGAAATTAGGGTTGTATTAATCACATGTGGGGTGGGGCCTTACATGTCTATCATAATTTAAAAATCACTCAAAAATTTTGTTGCTAAAATATTTACATGGACTCATTTTCCCTATGTTGAATGGGTCCTAGATTAGGTCTAGTAACAAACACAACTATAAATCAAGCACCAAAAATCACTCAAAAATTTGGTTAATCAGTTGTGCCTACAGACTCATTCACCCTATGGAAAATGGGTCCTATATTAGGGTTTTCTAATTTTGACTTTTGTTTTTCTGATTTTATCCTATGTGTTTGTTGTTTTAGGTTTGTAACACTCAATCTTGTAACAATTTTTCTATATTTTGGGTCTCTAAATGCAATGTTGAATAAGGTTGAATGATGAATAAGGTGACTAAATTTGATGTGGAATGTGAATCTAAATGTGTGAATGATAATTTCACTACCAAAATTTAACTAAGATTTAATGCAATCTTTTCTAATTTTTAGAGAATAAAAGTAATTCAAACATACAAATTTATCCTAAATGCAATGTTCACTAATGAAAAATTAAAGAACCATAAATGTAATGCAACCAATGCAAATCTAATGCACACTATTGAAAAACTAATATGTAGGGTTGAATGCACTCTAAAATAAAAAAAAAACTACAATATTCAAGAGGTCAGGTTCACCAAAATGAAACAAAGGAAGAAGGGGGCTATGAGGTAACCCTATTTTTCCCTATTTATAATTCAAGAAATGAGATCCAAACCATGAAGAAACTATCAACCCAAGAAGGTGATTCAAAATAAGGTTTGGGATATTGCAACTTCTCCTTTATGCAAGGATGGGGTGGTGAATAAAATCACACCTTGGGGAGAAGGATTTAAACTACCAAAATAACTCTAAACCCATATCCACAAAGTGTAATGAAGCAATTTATCATGAGATAGAAGGAAAATAGTGATTTTTTTGGAAAAACTAAGAGTAATGAATGTTGTACATTGGTTCAAAACTTGTTTCTACAACCCTAACAAGGACTCATTCACCAGGTGTCGAATTGGTCATGGTAGACTTTTTCGAGAGGTCTTTGAAGATATTTTACCTTAGAAACCCTTATGAAGATTCATTCACCAAGTGGAAAATGGGTCCTAGTAGGCTCTACTAGAAAAATTTAAACCTGATCTTTAAGTTCTAGACTTGCAATTCTTTCTTGTAACTTGAAATATCCACTTTTAGATCCATAACTACTAATAAAATGCAAAAAATAAATAAAAAATTGTTGGTTGATAGGGGTTTACCTCAGTCAAACCTCAAGTTTGGTAATTAAACCTTGATGATGAATAGAAATTGGAAACATGAAACATGTGTACAATCCTAGCATTAAGTTTGTTTAAGATTAATATCTCTACTAGTGCCAAGAAACCCTACTTAATTGTTTTAGAATAGGATCCTAGAATGAAACATGAACAATATAAAGGACCTACTTTAGGAGATCCAAAATCCCCTTAATAAGTCATAAATCTAATTCTACCTCTCTTTAGGCTAAAAATAGAATTATAATAGAAGATGTAATAACTTAGGAAATAATTCATTAGGCTTGGTTGTATGTCTTGTGCATGTCCCAAAACATGGAATCAATCATGATTCTCCATAGGCATCTATCATCACTTCTTCAATAATTCTTGTTCTTTTGACAAAAAAATGAACTTGAAGACCCGCACAAACACTTTAATGCTGATCCAAGTCTTCACTCTTGCTTGTTCCTTGATTGTTAATGCTTGATATTAAGACATGAACTCTTGAAAATATAGTTGAATCATAGTAAAATTAAATTTTATTTATACTTAACATAAGATTAAATCATGACACTCAAATATCACAAGATGACATCAAATCAAGGATTTGAAATCATTAAAATCCCACTAGAAATATATCCAAAAGTGAGTTCCTAGATCTAAGTGAGGACCCATTTTCCATGTGGCGAATGGGTCCTCTCACACTTAGCTAGGACACACATTGTGGAATGTTAGATTTTATGTCAAAATAGGGTCCTAGGACCTAGTGGAGACCCATTCACTAGGTGGTGAATTGGTCCTAGGTCACTAACCTAGCACACACACTTCAAAAACTTAAGTTTTGTGTAATATCATTTATTAATGTTGGGTTTTATCTCTCAAAATTTGTCATTAACTAGGCTTGGATTTGAATTAAAGTGGTCAAATAAGGAAAATTTGATCTCATTTGATTAATAATCCCTAGATTAATGTGAAAGTGTAAATATATAATTTACAACATCCTAAATAAGACATAATTAAGTCCATTTTATTCTTAATTATTTCCCAAATTAAGTGTGAAAAAGGTATAATTTTTTTCAACACTACAATATGTATTTAAACTCTACAATTTTAGATAACAAAAAATTCTAGAAACTAAAACAAAAAAAGTAAATACAAAAATAGAAAAGGAAGAAATAGTTTCTTTAATGTTGAAAGATTCAAAACAAGCCCTGATCAAGTACGCATTTGCCCATGGGCAAGTGGGTCTCACTTTAGGGTTTTTAAAAAATAATATATAGGTTTTTGAGATGATTTCTATGGTTTTCTTATTCTAGTTTTAGACAATAAGTTATAGCTTCAAATTTCTAGAAAATGAGATCTAAATGTAGGGTCAAACCACAATAGTGGTTTACAAATTTTATGAGGAAGGAAATTTGATTTTTCTTCCTCTCCCCATACTCAATGGGTTCGGTCGAACTCTATGGTTCGGTCAAACCACCTTTTATGTTTGACTGAACATATGTGTTCGGTCAAACCATTTGTTTGACCGAACCCTAAAACACAAAAAAAACAAAAAGAATATTTTAAGGGGTTCGGTCGAACCCATCCTCAAATAAGGCATAAAAAAAATCTGAACTTGTCACTGTCATTTTTTTCTTTTTTGTATTTTCCCTATGCTTTGTGCATGTGGCAAACGAAAAATGTGCACATCAAATAGAAAATGGAAAACTCAACTTCATCTCTCTATAGTTCATCAACCCGCCTTGCATATCTCGCCAGCTTTGTTAAATTTGAATTTCATAGACTTCAAAATGCATTTGTTTGTTAAATTTCTAAACGCTAAATGTAAAAATTTTCAATTTTTTTGATTTGAAACTACATTTGTTTGAAATTTTCTAAATCCTTTTCAACATACACTATTTCTATGATACATTTCTACTCTATCAAAAAATTAACATGCCATGTCTATGCTTCCACATTTTGCATACATTTCTACCAGGGACACTCCAATTTATTTGAGGCATTATATCAAAAAATTCATTAAAAATTTTATTTGAGGCATTATATCAAATAGTTCATGGTAATTTTTGATGGAGTATGATAGAAGTAGTGTTTCCATTGTATGCACCCTATATCAAACAATTCATTAAAAAAATTATTTGAGGCATTATATCAAACAGTTCATGGTAATTTTTGGTGGAGTATGATAGAAATAGTGTTTCCATTGTATGCACCCTATATCAAACAGTTCATTAACAAATTTATCTGAGGAATTATATCAAAAAAACTATTTCTATCATACTCCAAAAACACTATTGGAAATTTATTTGAGGCATTATATCAAACAATTCATTAACAAATTTATTTGAGACATTATATTAAACAGTTCATGAAATAAAGTTTAAGGCACATACAATGGAAACTTGGATAAAATTCTTCATATTTTTCCTTTGAGTCTTATGACATTACTCCAAAAATGGTTGGTGAACTAAATGTATGAATCACATTATGGTTTCACATTATGGTTTTTAGATCATGATCTTCACATTATATACATTTTACATAATGGTTCATCTTATTATGTTTTACAATATATACATTTTGCATCATGCTTTCACATTTTATAAATAATTTATAAATTCTTGATGCTAATTAAGGCTTTGAGTTGGGAAACTTTAAAATTATTGCTAACTCTTAATCTATACAAAATTGAATTAATTTAATTATTTTTGGTTCAATAAGGTAGTTGGGAATGGTGGATTGAATAATTAGAGCTTTACAATGGTTTTTTCATGAGTGGGTATGGATAATTTGTTACATGGTTTCAACTTAATTTTTGTTTTGTGAAATTTGGATTGGTCTTTGTTTTTAATTAATTGAATAAATTTAGAGGAATGAAACTATATTTTTTGAATGAAATGTATAATAAAATAGTTCTATTAGGATTAGAAGGAATGAAGGTATTATTAAATTTTATATTTTACAACTCAAAAGAAAATAAAGAAAAGGGTGTTCCTTGTTTGAACTGTTAATTTTTATTTAGTAAAAATGAATGAGAACCATTTAAATGAAAATGAGCTTCCATTACAAAAGTCTTAGGATGTATAAATCTTAGAATGAATTCCTCATGTTTCTTCCTAAATGGGTTTTTTATTTTTTAATAGAGTTCATGCATGGATTAGCTCCTATATCTAGAGATCCCTATCAAACAAACACATAATATTTGCATGAATTAAAGGATTGAACCTAAATGAAATTTTAAAGAAAGGATTTATATGTTCTAGTGTCTTGTCATGGGATGCTCCAACTATTTTTATGAAAAAGAAACATAAGACACTTTTCCAAGTTGTCTTGATTATGTATGTAAAACAAGGAGAATACACACCACAAACCATTCACTACAGGCACTGTTTGGTGACAACACTGAGCAACGTGTTCACACATAACAGTTTACAAGAGGCAATAAAGAAAATACTCAAAAATTATATAATAGACTTAAAAAAACATGAATTATACCAATCAGGAGGCAGTATACCCTCTAAAAAGAGGGTCGTTTTCCCAAAAAACAAAGTAGATCTATCATTTCACAAATTGAATCCAAAATTCATCAAGGAACTATATCTTATTGTGAACCTTATCCTTTTCCATAAATTCAAACCTAGTTCAGGTTTGTAATGGAGTTTCCATCTTTAGTTTCCAAACTTGAGACCACAAGGAATAAAGGGTTCCTATAATCTTCTAAAATTGAACCATCTTCATATTTTTAAATTATTAGAATAAATGGCAAGAGGTGAATGTTTCAATTCAAGATAATGGTAGAGGCAATGAACTCCAAATAATCCATCTGTAACATGATTCTTGTATCTAGCAATCTCCTCTAAATTTCTCTAGACAAGACCTTCTAAATTAGTCATGTCTACAAGAGGACCAACCACCCCTCGATTATGCTCAAAGGGAGTCTCAACCAAATAATAAGGTAACCAAGGCTCCATCTCATCCTTAAGCATTTTGTTCGACCTTGCCTTCCTCTAAAATTCCTAAACCTATAAAATACATAGCTATGTACACATGACAACATGGTGAAAACACAAGAAAATCCTATAGCATGACATGTTGAACCCAAATAACCAAATTCAAAAAATAATTTAATCTATAAGTATAAATAGTTTGATGGTAGAAACTTTATACATATAAAAATATGATAAATGTGTGATTATTTTTCTTTCCACTATAAATTTTTGATGTGATTGGCTATATAATTGAGATGATTCACTCATAATGTAATGATAAAAATTTAGTATGTATGAAAGAAATATTTTCGAGACATCAAAATACCATTCTGCATAACTCACACATGAAAATAAGAATATTATTTTATTTTATCTAAAGAAATTGTGTGTACTCTATCTTGAAAATTACTAATTAATTTTGAATTATATACTTATAATTTAAAATAAGAGCATCCTTTGTAACATGGAACAAATAGGTTAATTTTAATGAGATAAAATACGTTTTTATATTAATAAAAATTTACAAATATATGGAACTCATACATTGAGAAATTGACTAAGATGTAACTTTGTATGAGAATTAAGATGCTCCAATAATTTATATACCTTCTTTGAATAATTAACATTAGAAATTAATACTTGTATCATATTGTATACCCACCTCCCAATGGTCTTGGAATGGATGGATTTAGATGCAAAAGGATTTCAAAAGGCTCATGGTACTTGTGGACCCCTCAAAGGCATGATATATAACACATGGAATTTATTTATGAAATTTGGTCTTTAGTTGTTGGCTTCTAGTATGAATATTATCTATAAGGTGGACTCTCAATCTTCCATTGTTACTTTATAGTGTGATTATACAATATGCTTGCCAAACTGTATTAATTTCTAATGTTAATTATTCAAAGAAGGTTTTGTTTCATAAGAAGAGACCTGTGTTGACATATTCCAAGGCATGTTATTATACACAATGCATGACACTTCTTCACATATCTACCAAGTTCTAAACAGATATAGATCTGCCATTTCCATGATGAGATTGATGATTTAAAAAGAAAATATCATGCCATTTCTTTCTTGAGAAATCATGTTTGCATTCATGATTTGCAACTTCCATCTTCATCCAAAAAGAAATTTTGTTATAGTTATGTGCCTGATAATAAGAAATAAAAACCTTCATTTGAGCATGATCACTAACACAAAGGTAAATGAGTGGAAACAAAAGAAAGCTCGATTAATGGCTTTTATCATGTTGGTGGAAAATATGCATCTTTTTGAAAGTGGCTTCCTAGCTTATCAATCTTATGTTTAGTAAGGTTTTGTAATCTCCACTGTGTTATGTATTTCGATCACGAGTATATCTAGTATGATGTCTTCTTTTGGGTATTTTTGGTGCATAAGAGAATGTGCATATGTACTTATGTATTGAACCAATGTGCTTTTGTAACGTTGTAATTAGAAAATTGGTAATTTGTACTAGGACCTCACTGGTCCTTTTGACATTTTGTAAAATTTATTACTTAGACTACAACTGGGGGTTTTCTTGCTGATTCTTTCCTTCTAGTATGTTTGCATGAACCATCTATATGTGAAATATTATATATAAATAAACTTATAAGTGGTCTCCCACTTTTTCTATAAAAAAAAAAATTCTTGTAAATGTCCACATCTTTTTCCTGACATATTTGCTATTTCTTAAAAGATTTCTTATGATTTTTCATAATGTTGGTCAATACTTTATTGTAAATATTCTATAGCCATGCTCTTAAATTTCATAAGAATATGTCATCTTATAAAGCTATAATGATATTATATGCTCTTAGAGCATCTTAGACACCTCCCTTGAAGCATTCAACAAATCACAAATAACTACCAACACAAAGTGAGATGCCTCATTTCCTAATATTAGGACAAAATAATAAATCAAAATATTAGGATGCAAGGTTAACCCACTTTTCCCAATACTTGGCTAAGTTTATCATCTATTGAGGAGTGGATCCCAAAAACAATTGTGCTTAGTGCTTACTACTAATCCAAGGAATACCAATTCATTTTTTCTTTATTGTATTCCTAATGACTCCTCATCTCAAGTTAAATTGTGAGAATGTATTTTTATGCCCTCCCTATGACTAAATGGCTACAAGGAGGTGAATATGATATGGTGGAAAAAACCAAGATACAAGTTGGTTTAATTCTCATAAACTCTCTAAAAAATAATTAAATTCCTACATCCTAACTAGAAATACCATGAGGGGTTTAGATCCCATTTTAAACAAAAAATATCCTTATACTAATCACTAGTTCACTTGGACCAACTAAAGAGATGGTGAACTAAGGGAAACTTAGCTGTATTGATAGATTAGAACTTAGCTATTTCTCTTTCCATTGTCCCATCTCCACAAAACACCCTTATTTAAGTAGATTCTATTAAACCTATCTCACATATCACCTCCCAATTCTTTAAAATTTTCAAACTTCTTATTCTTCATACCTAATAATCTATCCTTCAAGCTCAACACTTTCCACCTCAATCAAATTGATCACCTTGCTTCCCTAATATCCCTTTGGTTGATGTTCCTAGACCTCATCAAAATGGTAAGTGGATACAATTGTGGAATGATGCGATTAAATCTATTGCACTACCTTACTATTATCTTACAATAAGAATATGGCTAGAGAAAGAGATCTAGAATGGAAAAAAAGTATGGATCCAAATAGAAAAAAAAACCTTGTTTTGGCTTTAGCACTTACTAATAAATTTTCTACAATGAGTGGTTGCTTTAGTTGAAATAAAACTTAGAATATTTGAACTTAATTGTGGTAGATGATCTCAATTAAGAGATAAGCTACATTGGATGAAAGGATATAAGGGATACAAATTTTTTTTTAGTTATCTCAAACATATTTACATTCTTGAGAGTGGATAATATCTATCGTTGATCAAGAGAGGTAGTTCCATGACAACTCTAATGATATTAAATCCATTTTCCTCCAACATTACAAATAATTTTTAATTGATCTAGTTGAAGGAGATCCATTTCAAAATATATTTGAGGAATTGATTGGCACTTGCATACCCTAAATAATTGGTCTCAAAAAATAGGCACATTTAGATAATTTATTCACCCTTGAGGAGGTTGATTTTTCCTTGAAGGATTTGAATACTAAAAAATTCTTGGAATAGATGGTTTAGCTACACAATTCCTTAAAACAATATGTCCATTCATCAAGGAGGACTCTTTGAGGTATAAAAAGTAGCTTTATCAAAGCGATCCATCATTTAAATTCTATTAATCAAAGGTTGATAAATTAATTCCTAAAGGAATTTTTTTTTTTTATCTGAGGGTGGATACTAATTACTCTTCTTAATACTTCCTAGAAGATTGCAGCTAAATCCATAGCTAAAATAATTGAACAAATGACACAAGAAATTGTAAGACTAGAAAAAACTTCATTTATAAGAGGGAGATTTAAATTATAAAACTTGAATCTTTTTAAGGTATCTCATTAGATTCTACTTACTCTAACTTAAATTTTAAAAAAAAAAACATTAAAATCCACAAAACTAATTTCAAAGACATAATAAATTATTACAATATTATTTAAAAATCTAATTGTAAAGAAATATATGTTATAGTAATAAATATTCAAATTTTAAATCTATGAAAATATATATAACCAAACGATCCTTAGTTTTCATATATGATTTGTGATGAGAATGTTGAATATTATAATTTTTTAGGCCAGTATTTAGGCACTAATTCACCATTGTTAAAATGATCCTTAGTTTATTCATTGTTTATTTTATGATTTTTTTTTTTTCAATTTCTATTAAGCCAAACTCAAAATAATGGTATAGATTAATATTCTTGTCTTTATCATAATTAGAAGTTGTATAAATTGTTAAACTATATATTTTTTAACATGAATTATATATTTTGAATTTCATTTATGTTAACAACTATTAGATTAGATATTTTTATCCCCAATTATTTTCAAATAATTTTACACTAATCTTTGTTTTCTTATTCTTTCTTTCATTGTTTCATTTAAAATTTGAACCATTTAAGGATTATATGTTATAGATTATAGTTGTCTTCCAATTCTTTTTAAAATGTTAATGGTATGAAAATATTATTGATGAGTAGATGAATTATTAGAACTATTTTAGATAAATATATTCTCTATATCTAGATATATTATTTACCAAGGTCTCATTGCTTCTTTAGGTGTACATATATATATAACATAGAAAATTAAGATGTTCGACCTATATAATTTTTTTTTTGGAAATACCACTAATGAGATTAAAAAATTGAGAGATTCATTAGCACAGGGTGCAAACTTGGGGATATATAGTGAACCATGCATTTTAATATTGTATAGTCTGGAAAGACTAAAAGATGAACTTGAGAGGAATATTGCATATTCTACAGATAGAGTAGTTGTTCTTGTTTCCCGCATGCGGGAAGAAGTACATGGTGACGTTCCCCTTAAAAAATACAGGATAGTGTCACCAAAGAAATGATAAAAGCCACTTTTTTTCCATTTTATCAAAATGTGTGTAAGGTTAGGGGATACCAGGTCACTAGATGTGTCGATCATGATATGGCCTCATTGATCTACCCATGATTTATGGCAACACATGGTCTATACCCAAACAATGACCAGATTCCATTGTATTTTGTTTAGCAGTTGTATGTTGAGGTCCATTTGGGCCTCAAAGTTAACTACCTGGACATTCCACCATATGCTAGTCAAGGGTGTGGTAGGATTGTTGATAGGCCCACCTATTATTGAGCAGATAGACCACCCCAAATGTTTAGGGTATTGGTTGGTGAGAGGTATCCTGCTCTTACCCCAACTCTAGCCCCCATAGAAGATGAGGTTGTCATTGCTTCCCAAAAGGAAGCAATTGAAACTATAGGTTACATTGCAGCTGCCACCACTAGGATATCTGATGATCATGTAGGTCAGTATTTGATATCCAAACATTCCTGATCAATGCCATTTTCAACAAAGTGGAACACCATGGATCCTTTTACAGTGGTTGGCATCCCTACTCCTACACAACTTGATGTACTTATAGGAGATATGGCATGTATGACTCTGCATTATTTGGCTAAGGACCTATTGGAGGCATATGCCCACATTGCATCAAATAATGCAATCGATATAGAGCATGTTAGAGATCATTTGAGATGTAGAGGTCGTTTAGTTCCAGGATCCCATCACTCTCAACCGAGCACTAGTGCATATCAGGATCCACCTATAGTTCATTCAACAGCTGCATAGACTATGGGTTTTACTAATATGTTGATTGGTTCTGGTTCATCATTGCCGATTCCATCTCACCTTCATAGTCCTCTACATTCATCATTTCTGGCATGACATGGGATAGATCAGATGGATGCAAATTTTGATTCATCTCTTGACCGTTTGGTGGATATGGTGGAGGTGATCATTTCAAAAGACTTAGGTCATCTGATATCAGTTGATATACATGTATGTGTGCGTGTATATATTTCAATTCTTTTTTCATTATTTTAATTTTTTTTAAACTAGATATTCATGTAAGTTGATATATATATGTATATATATTGTTACAGGTGGACATACCTCATATCCCTCCTAGCCTTGGTATAGATCATGTGCATGATCAATGTGACTCTGTGGATGAATCTGTTACCAGTGGACATGTGAGTTTTACATTTTTATATAATCACACATGTATATGTACATGCAATATTTATGTACGTATAGATCTAGATTGATATTTAAAAATAGAACTTCATTTAAAAATGACTTTCATAAAATTTATTTAATATAAATTATATGTATTTAACACATCCTGTACACAATTTTATTTGTAGGGCTCAACACATCCATCAAAGCAGGACCATTCTCATTTGGATGGCTATTCGACTAGGAGTAGACATTCATATTAACCCATGCACACTAGATTTATGATCTTTACCACATGTATTTTCTTATACATGATGTTCTTTAGTATTTGAGATTCGATGATCTCTAACTTACATTTGCTTATTTTTTTATCTTTAGTATTCAAAATTTAATGATCTTTAATTTACATTTTTATTATATGATATGTAGATATATTTTCTTATATGATATATAGATACATTTTCCTCTTTGCTTATAATATGTGTTATGTTTATGTGTATTGAATCCCTTTACATGTATGTACATGTGTTTGCTTATGGTTTAAACATGTTTACACATAATATATGCATGCATTTTCTTTAAATATTCAATATACAAACATGTTTTCTTATTTTATGATCTCTTACAACTTAAATTTCCTTATATTCAATATACATTTGATCTATAGTATAATTTTAGGTAAATCAATGCCACTTTATAATTAAGTTCATTCATGTCGATCACAATAAATATATTTTTTTAAATGACTTAAGCAACATGAACCATTGAGTTGAGAACAAGATATAATATTTTTGACAAGTAACTTAAAATTCAATTCAAATATAATTAAGAAAATTCAATTCAAATTATACCTCTATTATACGTTTTTGACAAGTAACTTGAAATTCAATTCAAATATAATGGAGAAAATTTAATTCAAATTATACCTCTAATATACATTTTTGACCTCTAATATACATTTTTGACACTTTAACAAAATTCTAAAATTACTAGATATGTTGTGCATACCTATGAATTAAATAGAAACAAACTCCACAATTAAATAGCTTGTTTGTTTACTACTTGGTTCATTTAAACTAGGATCTAGTTATTCCATGTACACTAGAATAATTTTTTTCCCATCCCATATACATATAAATAGAAGCTTATTTTTTTATTATTCTGGATATCAAATTGCAAGATTAATTCACATTTATATCACTTGGTCACTTGGAGCGTAAAGTTTGGAGAAGAAGTTTTTGCACATTTATCAAGGATGTAAATATTGGAGCTCGACAACTTTTCATTTTTATCAATAAAGGAAAATTTTGTAGGATAATTTAACTAAGTTGGTAGAGGACTTGTTTTGAGTCATATTTAAGTTGAAGAAGAAAATGGGACAACAAAGATAAAGAAAAAATGTGTCTTAACAAAAATTGTCAAAAGAAGTAGAACAAAAGAGGCATGAACAAAACTTGGAAAATTATCATAGAAAGAAACAAGGTACATGCTTGTTTCTTCTCTCTCTCTCACTCTCAATTGTGTGTTTAGGGACTTATACTTTGAAAAAAAAAGAGTATTCATTTGATGGGATGGAATCCATAATGTGCATTACTCCACCCAATAATTTGGTTAATACACCTAAACATAAATTTGTATGTGCATACATTTTTCATTGGATTTCTTATTAAAATTAGAAATGTTCATTGTATGACCATTTTTCAACTTACAATTCCCCAACTTAAAATGTAATCTTAAACTAAAATATTGTACATTAAATCCTTCCATAAAAACCTTACACTTATCTTTTACCAATACCTTTGTTTAATGTTTTTTTCATCACATTATCATTGATGAGTATTGCATCTACACAATTTTCTCTTTACTTTGTTCATGAAGAAAATGATAGTGTACTTCAATACATGCTTATTTGTCCAATGAAACCTTAAATTTTGTGTCCCTCACTATGCCACTCTGATTTTCATAATTTTTTCAACCACATTAATTATTTTATGGCTTTACAAATTCCTATATATTCTAACTTTGCACTTTGAAAGAAACCATTATTTTTTCTTAATTATTCATGAAACTACACCTTCATGTACAATGAAGTAGCATTCTAATGTTGATATTTGGTGATCAACATCCCCTATCCAATCTACATTGCAACAACTAATTAGCTTATGATTTTTCTAAAATCCCATTGAATTTAATCTAATGATCAATATTTCCTTAAAAATATTTTTAAAATATTTTAATAAATGCCCAATTCTAAGCTCTAGAATTATTTGAAAATTAGAACTCAAATTATACCTAAAACCAACACAATGTCAAGTTTTCTAGAGACTAACACATGTATACATCAAAACTCAAGATATATTTTTCCAAGGAATAATAGTTATATATGATAGATTATTCTTTAAATTATGTCTTAACACACATTTGTTTTGAAGGTTTCTAACCATCATTGCACTTGAATGATTATAAATATTTTTAAATGTCCTCAAGTCATATTGGTCATGCAAGTTGCAATGTTTATCTTATCCTTGACTCCAATTCCTTAATCCGATTTTTTGTTTCAATATTTGTGTTTGGTTTTAGTTGATTATTTGGGTTGTGTTTTATGTCCCATAATTTTTTAACTTTTTTCATCTTAGCACATATTGGAAATTTATTGGAAAACTTGAAACATATTATACCCCAATTTTTTTGGGGTTCTTTGGATCACCTTGTTATACTCTAAGGGTTTCCTTTGCTATATCACTAGCCTAAAATTTTTAAGTCACTTGTATGCATAATACTCAAAATTTGATGCTTGGCATGGAATTTGACTTATGTGTATCCTATCCTTGGCTATGCATTTATGGATTTGTTTTCATACATGTGGATGTAGTTTTTTTGTGTATTTGGTCTTTTCTTTTCATCACTTCAATGTTCTCAAATTATTTTTATGTTTTATGCTCTAGGGATTCCTCAAGCTGGAGTCGAGCCAAATCTAGATAATGGATCAAACGAATCCATTGAAGAACACATGGACCTTGAAGTTAGAGAGGATACCCAAGTTCAAACAATGCTTTTTGGAGAGGGGTCAAGATCACTTCCTTCTACTAGTATGGATGAGCATATAAAAATAGCACAAAATTATCTCACTTATAGCATCATGTTTTATCAGTTTGTTTCCTTGCATACATAAACTTCACTTATATAACATCATCTCTCACTTTTGTTTGCAAAATATTTTGACATGTAGGAAGGGCTCAACAAGCAGGAAGTTTTCATTCTCAATTTGTGCCAAATCTAGACATTGGATCAAATGAATCCACTCAAGAATGCATGGTCCTTGAAGATAGGGAGGAGGCACAAGTTCAAACAATGCATGTTGGAGAGGGGTTGGGATCACTTCCTCCTACTAGTATGGATGAGCATATAAAACTAGCTGAGAAGGTGAGGAAACAAATTTCTCATAGAAATTTAGATCATTTACTTGAAATGGATATGGAGAAACTAAAATATTATTCCAACCAGCCTTATAATAAGAGAAAGAGGTAAATGACTAAATCTATAAATGGAATGATCACTCATCTTGATACACTTGAAAAAACCCAATTGTTATCACATTTACTTCTTTGTAATGAGCTCAAAGAGTCATTACAATTGTTGGGTGTACATTTGGCATCAAATAAGAAGAAACACATGGGATTACAAAAGGATATTGTTCAAAATGTTAAAAATGGTTTACATTCCATTGGGAAAGGATCTTGATCAGTGGATAAGGCCACTACAAGAAGGGTGATGTTGACATCTATTGTACATAAAGATATAGAAAAAAAAAAGAAAAATTTATGCACTTTTAACTGAAATTGGTTATAGTAGAACCACATTGATAAAATATGAGAAAAAAGGAAAGTTTTTGGATGAGATTTTAGAAGGAAATTGGGAAATTATGTGTAGATCTCCCCGTTCTGACAGGATTGAATATGTTGTTAGGAACTTGGTCTCAGGTTTTTGGCATGATCAGACTTGTCCATCATCAAATACTAGACATGTTATGAGACATAGGATTGGACCTAGTATTTATGAAAATCATATCAAAAATTGGCTAGACATAACACAATTTGAGATGCATATGAACTTTTGTAATGCATATACTCATATAAAGATTGGGAAAACAATGTTTCAATGGTTAAAGCCATATTATGTGAATATAAACAAGTTTTTTGAAACATGTTGTTGTCATTATCATATTGAATTTGATCTCTACTATCAGGTGTTTCAAAAGATGAGAGAAGAAAGATGTGGGTTTCAAAATGCACTTCCTAAACATGAAAGTTTGTTCATAAAGTCTATATTATGTGATCATGAAATTGGACCTTAAATAAACTCCATAAAAGGAATTTGTGAGACATGTCAAAATTCAGCTAAATTTCCTTCAAGAATTGAGGATACTGACCTAACAAAGACAGTAAATTGCAAGAGGTAAGTACTATTTTTAGAGAGTTTATCTGTTTCAATTTGTCATAGATTGTTATTTGGATTATCTTTGATATAATATTTCATTGATTGTGTGGTTTATCATTTATTCACATATTTTATTGAAATAGGTACAGGTATGTAAAGTTCCAAACAAATTTTGGGAAAGAATCCACAAGGTTGAACTATGTAGAAGATGAGATTCCAATTGGAAAATTTATGGAAGATTTTTGAAAATTGATATGACCATACATAAAACATTCCTTTATTGATAAGTGGCAAGCACAACAATTCCAAACATTGAGAGATACTTTCCCACGTGGAACAGTTCTATCAGTAGTTGACTTTGCAGAAAATTACTCCTTTGTACATCAAAAGGAGATTCAATCAAAGTATTACTTTTCAAAGCAGATCACTATTATGGTTTATTTGTGTTATCGACATGCATAATCAAAATTGGATGCTGTTGAGAGTACGGATGAAGAATGATCCATCGAGAAAGAATATCACTTTTATATTAGTGATGATAAAGAGCATGACACACTTTTTGTCCAACATTGCTTTACAATATTTTTGAGAATTTGAGAAGCAGGGGTGTAAGATTTGAAAATCATTTTGTATGACCAGATGGATGTGCGGCACAATTCAAATCTTCACAGCCATTCTATGCATTTTATAGATATCATACAATCTACAAAATACCACATGTTTGCAGTTTTTTTGAGACTGGGCATGGAAAGGGTGAGAATGATGGAGCAAGAGCTTGCATCAAACGAGCTTAACAAAGCATCAAATGAGTTATCCAGAACATCATCTAGACAATGTACATGATGTTGTTGAATGGTGCAAGAAACACTTTGCATCAAATGTGGTCGACACATCTTCAAGAACAAACTGACACATTCCACATAGAGTGTTTTGGGAGATATCAGGTTTGTATAAATTACATTAAATCAAAAATTTGAATTTATTTGTTCACATAAGTTTTTTGTGGTACATATGTATCTAGATGTGGATAGAAGATCGATGCATGGATGAAAGAGGGTAGGAAAAACAAGATCTTTGCATTGTGTTAGGAGTTCAGATAGTCACCATGGATGGATATTAGACACAAGGGATTACTCTTATTTTTTCACTTAGTGGATTGAGGGAAAATCTAATTATGCATGCAACGATCAAGAACTTGGATATGTTGGTAAATGGGATACAGTGCCATGAGTTGTTTTAGAAACATATGATGAAAACAAGGAAGAAAGATTTGAAGAAATTATTTTGGTTTCTATTGATTATAAACATATTTTAGGATTGGTTAGAAAAGGTACACATGTGTAAGTTTTCAATAATTTAAATATTATATATATCTAGTTAATGATCTTTAGAGACATTTCTAACTTTTTAATATTTTTTTGTGTAAATTTGGTGTACAGGAGATGTTTTTGCAATCATATCAGAGCCTAGAAACATTGAAGGTGTTAGCTATTATTTATTGTGTTGCACAGAAGAGAGGAATAAGCTAACAAAGCCTTAAACAAATGATGGAATGTCATTTCCCATAGGTGAGTTTGAATTTAAAATTTTATATACATTGTATTCACATGTGCACATTACATTATAAACATTAAATATATATTGTACAAACCTTGAGCATGAAAATGTTGCACACATTCATATGTCTTACCTTAGGTTCATGTTTACCATGCAGGTTTTGTTGTAGTGCAAGGGACATATCTAAAACAAGTCAAAGTTGTTTAGCATGGGATTCATTTTGTTGACTATCAACCTGATAACAAGGTATATCAATATAGTCACTTAATAATTGCAACCACTCTACATCTTCATGCAATTCCACATGCCCATTTGGCCCTAAGAAAATGGAGACTAGATAGTGATGATCATCTAAAAATTCTACATGCTATTGAAGAGCGGGCTGAACCAAAATCTTTGACTTAGATTATATCCATGGTTTTCAAGTTCACTTGTAACCCTATACATGTTCAAATGAGAACTTATAGCAACTTGTA
>VDFB02281492.1:682899647-682994416 GCA_007258455.2 Sequoia sempervirens
AAGGATTCCAATTGATGGAATTTCAGTCAAGGAGCAATTTGAGGAACATAACTCCTTGATTCAATCAGTTACAACCCTATTTTAGAGGGGTTTTTAGTTGCATACGACCCATGAGGTTGTTTTGAGTTTCACGACTCTTTATACATATTTTGAGGAGTTGCTTTCAATTACATGCCTGATTTGAGGGAGAGGATGGACAGCACATCATTTCTTGGAGCTAAAATTCAAAATTTGAATTTTTGGAACCTTTTCTATAACTCTTCTTTTCTCTCATTCATTTCGCTAGTTTTGAGTTTGGTGGTTGTTGTGGCGGATTATTCATTCTTTGTATCTCATTTTCTTATGAGTTCTACAGATTTGTAATGCAAGTATCTCCTATTTTTCAATAAAAGCTTGTTTCCTCCTCAATCATTTTGAGTTTTTTCAATGTTGACTGTCATATAAAATATTGTGTTTCCCTTTATTTTATTAGAGTCCTTCAATATTAAATGCAAATATTGACATGTTATAGTTTAGGTCTGTGAATGTGTTTTCAATCATTGGATCAAAAATTGTGAAAGCATTATTGTTTTCCTTTTTATGAACATCAAAAAAGTCAAAGCCTTTCATAGGAATCATTTTTGCAAACATGTGAAGCTGAGTTGTGAAATAGTATAGCTTCTTTTGTTGAGTCATCTTGTGAGATAGTCAAGAAAATTCAAATCAATTTTCAATTGGTGAATCACCTCATAGTTTAGTTTTCAATTTCTGCATCATCCTTCTTACCCTTTTCCAATCCGAATCAATAGCATTTAAAGAAATATTCAAATGGAGCCAGCCCATGATCTAGAGGTCTACCCTCATTATAGGATACCCACAGCCTGAGAGTAGTCCAATGTTACATGGGATTTAGGAGTTTTTCAACTTGTCTTCGGGTGTAAATCTCTGTGTTAACAAGTTGCATTATTGATATTTGACGAATCTTGACCTCTCTAGGTATCCCTTGAAACTTCACATGATTACCAAGATCATCTAGGAA
This sequence comes from Sequoia sempervirens, assembly GCA_007258455.2. Taxonomy (NCBI): domain Eukaryota; kingdom Viridiplantae; phylum Streptophyta; class Pinopsida; order Cupressales; family Cupressaceae; genus Sequoia; species Sequoia sempervirens. The sequence goes on from VDFB02281492.1 coordinate 682,900,666, forward strand.
TTCTACAGTTTTAGCCCAATAATCCACCTTAGCCCTATGTCTCCACAACCAATTCATACCTAGGATAACGTCATATGATCCTAGAGGCACCACACATAGGTTTACTTTCGTAGAAAAACTAGGTAGCTCTATCTCAGCCTCAAATAAACATTGTTCCACCTATACTCTTGTCTGGTTTGTATACTCTACATCTCGAGACATTTCCATGTGTCCAACCTTCCTAGATAATTTCTTAGCTACTCTAGGTGAAATGAAATTCTTAGTTGCGCCAGTATCAATAAGAACATAAATGGGTAAGCCAAACAAAATACGTGGTGTTTCAACTGGAGTTACTTGATACTCAGCCTGACAATCATCCACAGCTGCATGTATCTTTTTTTGAAACATCACTTGTTGGGTGGGCAATGGATTACCATATGGTCGTGACCCGAAAGCTTATTAGGACATGGTTAGCATAGTGGTCCCCTCCACATGTAAAACATCTTGTAGTCAGTCCTCTTTTCCTTGCCGGTTCTCCTGACTTGTTGGCATTTTCATTAGCTTTGTTGGTATTACCACTATTGGGACCATTCCTCTTACGCTCTCTTCTAGACTTTTTTCCACCATTTTGGAATCCCTTTTCCCTTTGCCTTGGTACATTTTGCACAACTTCCACCTTCTTTGGAGCTGGCTTGTCAGGAAATTCTGCAACCTTCTTTTGGTCTCTACTTTCTTGACGGGTGGAGATAGCCTTGAGATTTTGCTCCTATTTAATTGCTTTCTCATATACAAGATCCATTGTTGTTGGATCGTGCATATCCACCTCTCCTCCAATCTGATTGTTAAGTCCTATGATAAACTTTCTTATGCGGAAGTATTCATATTTATGACATATCGGAACATAACACAAAATTTAGGTAAACTTCTCCCAATACTCATTGACCGTCATATTACCTTGTCTCAAACCCTAGAAATCTGTGATTTTTTTGTCATAATAGAGTTGGGGCAACCATCGCTTAAGGAAAATATCAATGAATTCTCCCCATGTCAGCTTCCAAGAATTAATATTGAGTTTTAACTTTTTGTTCATCCACCAGTTAGAGGCTTTTCCTGCTAACTGGTATGCACCCCAAGCGGCTTTAGTTGTCTCAGTGTAATTTCGAATTTCAAAATATTTTTCCATTTGGACAAACCATGCCTTAGCTTCATCTCCACTAGTGCTTCCCTCAAACTTAGGTAGGGTAATCTTCTTCATATCTCTAGAAAGTTCAGAAGCCATACGCTTCTTATTTCTTTCCTCAGATGGCGTAGGTGATTTTTCCCTCTCGTGATCATAAGTTTCACCATGCCCATGAGAATAGTTTTCTCCCTCATGCTCATTAACGGGAAATTATTTCTCTACTCTATCGTTAACTCTTTCCTGCTCAAGGTGTTCCAACCTTGCTAAGATCTGGTCAAGTCTAGCTTCAACTCCTACAGGTCCTTGCCCAACTTCGTGGCTTCCACCAGGATTGGTTTGTGTCATCACCATCTTCACAAGAACATATTTTACCTACATGTTTTATCCATGTTAGATTTAATCATGTTATCAACTATCTAATGGAAAGCATTAAAATGAAATTCACACGCTCATAAATAATTCCACATAAGATTAAGCACACACTTTTTGATAAACATATGATTTTATTCATTTCATGAGGATTTCAATAACCTTTTTATTACATGGAGTGACTATTCAAATAGTCAAGTGGAGAGTATCCCTCGGATTCACTCTCTAACACATAACTTAATGGAGTATATCCTATAGATTGAGATTGTTGCTCATCTCTAATTTGTTCATACCTATCCCAAAAAGGATAGTAGCCTTCAGATTTGTTATCCGATACATAGTTACGAGGTACATATCCCTCAAACTCTATACTCGAGGAAATTATGCTTACTTCCACCATTGGAAGAACTCTAGGGTCCCTAAAGGTAAATGTCAGACTAACACTTCCTTTCAAGGGCATATCCCTGGAAAGTGATAATGATTCAGACTTCTCTAGTGATACATAAGGTAGGTAGTTGTACTTAGCCTCCATATTCATCTTCCTCTTCACATCGTTGATCCAATAAATTGTGTGACTAAAGGTTTTAGTGTCACTCAACCAGATGGCATTATCGAAGTTAGTACCCTCAATTGTTCTAACGATGGCTTCTCTTTCCTTCTTGGCCTTGAGTTAGTGTTCATTTTTTATTACTGACTTTCAAGCCGTTAATCTAAGACGCACCATCTTGGCACAAGAATTTCCAAACATTAGATAACGTTGGACGGAAAGAATGATGAGCTCATAGGTTCTAGAGCTAAACGTGGTAGCTCTGATACCAAATGTAACATGCCAGCCTTTCACTAAAGTAAAAAATTTCCTATTTTTCACTATGTGAGTAAATAAACTATGTAACAATCAATTGCAATAAAAAATTTATTTTCTTTATTGAGAATTTACAAACAAAGATGCCATAACAATATACAATAAGGATTCCATTCTAATACAATAATCTCACAAGTTACAATAATACAAGAATGCATACAATTACATACATAGCTCAACCGAGCTTTGAAACAAATAGCTTATAGATGGTTCAGGTTCCTCCTTTAAAATCTTGGTTCTTATGTCACCTACTGTAGAGGAGAAGCATCACTCAAGCACTTTTCCACCAACCACAGACTCATATGCAATCCCTCGCACATCTATCATTCGATAGATGGCCCTTCCCTTCAACGAAGAGATTGGTAGAGTAACCAAATAACACAACCAACTGAGCATAGTGTTGTGTCCTACATAACTAAAACTTGTAAACCCACAATCTAGGACTAGCATGTAACACTAGATCATGGTGAACTGACAGTGGAGCCAGAGGCAATTACACTACTTTGGCCAAAGTGTTCTCATTCAGTACTTCGAATGAAGGTCATTCTATCACATACACTACTTAGGGTCGATTTGACTTAAGGCCATCACAAACTACGCATAGGTATTTCCTTCAATGGATAATCTATAACCCCAAAGATAGCCTATCACCATTTCTACAAATTTAGAATAAATATACTTAACAAAGTAAATGTACAAGCTCCCTCCCATAATGGATAAACAATCCTAGGAGTAGTCACTATCTATCCTAGTTAAACCGATAACCTAGCTAAGAGTAACACTTGTTCCACTCATGTTTAATCATATCTAGTATGTAATACTTATGATAAACACAAACCTCCTATTATGGAGTACATACAAGCACATCATAAAACAGTAATAGTAGCTTCTAATTCCTTTTCAAGCAATACTATTCTCCCTAAATGCAAGTACTCATAATAGACAATTCAAAGCAATCAAGGAGAACAATCTTTCAAAAACTAAACAATAAAGAAGAAATATCCTCATGCATGTTTTCACTTATCCAATCGATTGACTACAAATCAATTTTCCCACAACAACAACTAGCTTATACTTGACCCCTTCAGCTATGCCACAGTAACCTCCCTCTCTCAAGTTGATAATGTACATCACTCAATATCCTAATACTCTCACAAATAATCATAGCTCTCTCTCTCAACTAAAATAGAATATTGCATATATGAATTGCAGAGCAAAATGTATAAAATGTTGAGCACAAATATGTATGGAATGTGTCCCAAACAAGTGAGTTTGCTCTACTATTTATACAACAGAAAAGACACTTTCCATCCTACAGAATAGGCATGAGTGTAATAACAATCACCATGCAAAGCTACTCACTTAACTTAGCCAAAAGACGGCACACAAAGAAGAACATACTCAGCCAAAAAATACTACAGGTCGACCTCTTTTGATGACAGCAATGAAAGACTATTTCAAATCAGCACATGATGATAAAGGTGTAATTCGAATTGCCCTCACAATGAACATCTACAGTGAATAGGATTCACAAGGTGGCGCTAAGGTAAATAGATTTTCCCAACAGTTGGTGGGATTTACAATATATTTGAATCAATCAATATCATATATGCAACACATAACTTACATCGACTTAGTCTCATATGAGTCAATTCTCTTCATTTATCATTTTGACCAAATCGTTGACTTGTTGTACATGCTCTTTATTTGTTGTTGATATTTACCAAATGACAAGGCATTTTAAGAGTTTACTAAGTCAAATTTGTTTCCAAATAAGGTGTTAACTAAGTCTCATTTACATATCGACTTAATGTTGTGAGTTATTTTGCAGAATACTTGTTCCTTTATGCGTGGGTAGCATGAGTAATACTCGACCTCTCAAAGTATAGTCATAAGTAATATATAATCGGCCTTCGATTAAGTTAAATAATCGGCCTCTATCATTGTTAATGATAGTCGATTTCCATGCAAATGATAATATTTAAATATGTATTTATATATATACAATCACATATACATATATATAAATATCAACGTATATATATATATCATATGTCAACTATGTATGTATACATTTGATATACAAATAAGTATAAGCAAGATAGTAATCACATAGTAATAACAATATATGGATTGTATACATATATATATGTATATAAGTATATGCCTCTATGTACATTTATACATATACATATATCAATACATTCAGATGGGCATGTTTGTTTGCCATCATACGCATGTATCGATACATATATACATATGGATATATGTATATACTATACACACACAAACACGCACACATATATATACACATTCGATTCTCACAAAAGCCATACATAATTACTATTGTATTGATAAGCACCTACATGTGATATATAGATATACATATACATATACATATACATGTTGTTAGATCCAATTGGCATGCATGTGTTTATATACACACATACTCCACGTACGTCCTACTCATCAATACAAACGTAGTAATACAAGAAATAACTCTTAAGCTCAAACAAATAAACATCACCCAATAATGCATTTTAATAGTAAACAAGACTCTTACTAATGCAGACACCTCAACTAAGGATGAGTTTCCAACTTCTCACATAATGACTCGACTCAATTATTCTACTATGGTGTGTGTAAGCTCAAATAGGTTTCATTACTAGTTACCTGACCAAGATCTTCTCCTGAGTGATACTTCCCCTCCACCTAGAGGAATTGAACATATACCTACAACCACTAACACATACTCACGACAATCAGCTATTCACAAAATATGCACTATACATAATACATCTCCAAAGTTAGAATATCAATTCAATAACCATCCATTTCACATATATGTAGTAATTTTCACATAAGATTAAATGAGATAACATTCACATATAATGCATCAGTAACAAGGTGCAAGCACAATTTATTCATCTTCAGAATTCACATTACATTCATATTTACCCTACATAGTAATAGTAAATAGTAATTACACAATTGGGGTGTAACATGAATAATTGGAAAGTTTAGTGTGCAAGTTGATAAGTAACAATTATATTTCAATGGAGTTGAATTAGGAATTGTGAACTTAAGTTTCAATCAAGGTAGGCAAATTTTTGCTAGTGATTTTTTCAAGAGGATAGAATCACGATAATGATCACATCTAGGGTAAAAAAATGGGTAGGATCAAAATTATATATGGACTACAAGGGATCAATTAGTTAAAGGGTTGGAAAAAGGTTGGGTTGTCAACTTGTGCATTATGGTCTCTCAAATTAAATGCTATAATGACACATTTATCAAAATTTCTAAAATAAATTTAAGAGAAGAGAAGAGAGATGTGATATATATGCACTTTTTTGAGCTATAATATTACGTGAATGAATTAGAATATATTAATTTTTACATATATTGCCAATTTTTTTCCTTTCGATAATAAAGGGGGTCAAGCCTTTTATGTGTGTAATTAAAAGTATTCTACTTTAAAATTAAATTAAAAAAAATGTATATCAAACATGTGAAAACATGTGCAAGTGTATGGCACATACAAGGTATTTGCAAATAATGGGTGAATGAACATTTTTTAATTTAGTGAAAATAGATACACCTCATAATTAATCTATAATTTTAATTTGAATGAAATGAATTAATAATAGATATTAGAAATTAAATTAATAAGGGTTAAGATTGGAATATTGAAAAGTGATTAATAAAATATAGAGATTTAAATTAAAATGTTGAGACAAGCTTAAATCCAAAACTTGTGTTGTCAATGTTGTTTATTTTGACCTTTTAAAATATTATGACAAAGATTTGTTAATTGGAACATAATACTAAATATGTGCTCATAGGTCTATGATGAATAAATTATGTTTTTTTTATATACCTAGGACTAGGCCATGTTTGTAGTCTAGTCCATAGGCACTAAGTTTTTGTTGGGAAAATGTGTCTCAACCTTGCAAATACATAAGGTTTACTGTTGATAGGTAAGCGCGGGGGGCCGCAGGGGTACCCTCCACGAGGGGTCAGGGGGGATCTGAAGGTCACGTGTCCTGGCAGGGGCTCGGGGGCAATGCCCTTGAAAGTCAAATCTTATGTATATTTTATTACTATAAATATGGATTGTTCATCATTAGGTCTCATATCTGATGTTTAATATTTTGTTGGCTTGACTTGTCCTAGAAGGCAACCCTATTTTATGAGGGTGTTGTATTACGGTTGTGGATTGTGATGTATTCTAAGAGTCTGAGAGTGGTTGTGTTGCCTCTGGATCTCTAGTTGGCGATACTCCTATGAGAAGCTTACTCTACAAGTATATCGTAATCTTTGTAATTTTTGAATAATATATTGGGAAATTTTTGGAGTGTGGGGTTTTTCTCCCGAAAGGGTTTTCCCCACGTAAATGATTGTGTTGTGGTATGCATGATATTTATGTTTATTTATGTATAAATTTTTGTAACTGTTGAAAAGATATGTAAAGTTTTACATTATGCTCCTCTCAAGATTAGTGTAGGAAGTTGTTCTGCTACCTTAGCTTCCTTACAGTTTCCTTAGCATGGGCTTATTTGTTGTAAATTTTTAGCTTGAAAATATGCATAACATTTTGTCAATGTATATCCTAGTTTGAAAAATAATCAATGCTGAGAAGCACCTTTGGGAGGAAATTTTCTTTAACTTGATGGTTGTCAAGCCCTAAATTTGATTTTATAATATCAATATAGAGAAAATAAAGAATGTTTGATGTTAAAACTATGAAGTAAATCAAGATTAAGCAAATACTACTAAGAAATTGGTGAACAATTATAGTGAGAATATATGTATAAAGTGCTCAAATCTAATTATCCAAAAAGATAAACATGACTAACCATCAAATCTAAAAGGTAACATGGAGAAATGCTTATAACAAAAAATAAATATTAACAAACTCATAATAAACACATAAAGCTATAATTTACGTGGAGAAATTCTTTCAAAAAAATCTCCACCACCAAAGAGATCCCAAGCTTAAATTAATCAAGAATAAATCTCTACAACAATGCAATCCACTTTATCATCTTCCATCCAACAACATTATGGAAACATAACATTAATCTCATCTAAAAAAGACATAATACCTTTATAACATACTTCCAATATATAGAGCAATCAAAAACTATAAACCATAAATGGTATACAAAACTAGAAACCATGGACCCAAAACTATACATCCCACTTCTACAAGTAAAATTCCAATGCCTTGTATTCATGAAGAGCATCTCCTGAAATAACAAATAACTCCCATCAATAAGTGACATCAGCCATAATGCTAGAAAAGTCAAATTGTAACTCTCGAGTGCCCCATATGTAACAAATTACAACTCATGATTCTTCGTATTCTATTGTGACCTTTCATCTTCTTTTTCATCTTTCTATGCCTTCCTGCAATAATAATCTTAAATAATCAAAAAATTATAACTAATATTACTATCCCCACCACACATGGGCATCCAACTTTACCAATTCCATCTACTACGGTGTAAATACATAATTATCCATATACATGTAATTAAATACATTAGGCATAGGCATTTGCATGGTAGATGTCATCTAATCCCAACAAAGATGAAAGTGATTGATGTGAATATGTGATGTGGATGTGTAATTCTATGATGTGGTTTCTCTTCCTTAAAAGTGGCTTATGACAATGCCTTTAGATACAATTCCTAGACACATAATTTTAAAACTTTTGGTGTGCATGCCAATGAATAATGATTTTATTTTAGATTTATTTGCCTTGGAAATATTAGGTATGAATCTTAAATTTATAGATTTAAAGTACATACACATTTTTGTTCTACTTTAGGTTATCTTGCCAACATAGATCAAATTGAATATTTCTAACTAAAAGTTATATTTTTTAGGCAAACATAGATGCTACTTGGATTTGTACAAGCTAGATTAGATTAGCGCCACATTTTTTTAGCTAGAGGCATTGACTAGATACACATGTAGCATCACTTTAGGGTCAATTTATTAAAAAATATTATTTAAAAACTTTAATGTTCTTACAACTCCTACTCACATAAATAATATTCAAAAAAATTAAAATATCTTTTTGTACATCTATAAGTGTAGCTTTCAATATATATATATATGTGTGTGTGTGTGTACATACGTGTATGTATATATATGTCTATGTATATGTATGCACATATGTATATATAATATATGTATATATATATATATATATATGTATATATATATATGTATATGTATATATATATATATATATATATATATATGTATATATATATAATAATATACATATGTATATATATATATATATATGTATATGTATATATATATACATATATATATATATATATAATAATATATATATATGTATATGTATATATATATATATATATATATGTATATATATGTATATGTATATATATGTATACATATGTATATATATATATGTATATGTATATATATGTATACATATATATATATATATACATATATATATATATATATATATATATATATATATATATATATGTATATGTATACATACATGCATACATGCATGCATATATATATACACACTAAAAGTAAGTCATCAACATCAAAATATAAGGTTGATTATCTTCTGAAGAAAACATACTAAAGTTTATTAAAAAAAATGGTGTATTAGAGAAGAGATTCCATGCTGAGAAGATATGATTACTTTCTACTTTGGATAAATAGTTAAGACAAAAAAGGCCTATCAAAACAGTTGTGTTTTTAGTATACATAACTTTCAAGATTTATTTAAAGTATTTTTATCAAAGTGAAAAACCATTAATCCATGCATTAAAATTTCAAGTTATAAATACAAAAGAGAAGAAGATAAATAAAATTTACTATATAAGAATGGACATTGACTTAACCTCATTTTTAACATTTTATCAATTTAAATATAGTGTTAATTTCTAAAAAGTTACATTCAAATAATTTTTCATTCAAAAAAATATAAACATAAAATCTAATTTTTTAAACATAAAAGGTGTAGAACACATGTAAAATTTATATTAAAAAAGAGTACAGTTCATGTCAAAAGAAAAGACAATATTGTAGTAGAAACCAAATCAAAAGCCAAAAAAAAAAAAGATAAAAATAAACAGTACATTTGTAATCCCGAAAGAAAACTCCAAATAGCAAGAGAATTCAAGTGCTTCCCAATGAGCTTAAATTTTTAGAGACCACATGTAGGGGAAGACCTAATGAAGGAGTTTGATCAGGAGTAGGAAGAATCAAAGACAAAGTAGACAACATACTCATAGAAGCAACAATCTTTGAACATAACATCATTGGAGGAGGGATTTGTGCATGTTGTAGGAGAGACTTAATTTCTTTAAAAGCGCCCTTAGGATGAGCAACTAAAGAAAGATCTCCAACTAGAATCTATGGGCATGGGTGGAATTTTTGAAAGGAATATTGAAATCATTCTAAAAAAAAAAGTATACCTTAAAAATATAGGAATTGCAAGATTGTTTTTTATTTGATAAATAGAAAAGAAATCACCCACTACATGCCCTTTGAGATGTCATATTTATTGAGTGCAACTTAGAATTTCTCCTCATAAAATAGATAACCTTAGACAACTGCAACACCCAAAAGAAAGTTATTCTTTATCTTGTAGAAGGTCTATTATGTTTAATAGAAAGATCAAAACCACCTATGAGTACTCAAACACGTGGTGCATCTAGAAGGATGTCTTGTCCAATAATAGTGTGGATGGTGGATTCTACTTTAGTATTTTATCATTTTTTACAATAAAATTATCTACTTTCTAAAAATCAGCATAAAATAATCATATGCAAAATCACTTAAAAAAAATTTATAGCAAAGTCAATTCGAGTTATAAACCAAAGTGTATCATTGAAATTCAATTTTACATTTTTTTACATACATCTTCAATCAATAAGATATAAGGGAGACCAATGAAGTGTCAAATATTAGTATCATCCAACATTTAATCACATGTCCCCATGCCACTGCTTAAATGTGTTTTCTACTTAAATTTAAAACAATTGCAATGTTTCCATGAAAAAAATTATTACGAAAAAAATGATAATTTAGAATCTTTCTCTATTTTAAAAAAGCGGTTGTTGTTTATCAATTGAAAATAAGCTGTAAAAAAAAAGGGCAACTCACATGGCTCTTGAGTCGTGGGGATGTGGTTCCACAAATTTTTTTCCCTCTTTTTTAATATTTGCTCTCAATTTTTTTCCAATTTTTAACTGTGCTATTAAATACTATAAATACAAACTTAAAAGAGACCACATGGAAACCTGTCCTAGAACAATATTTTTTTGATAGTCAAAACCAAAAAATAATACATCAAAAACCAGAAAATACAATGGCCTCAAATATAAGAGCCAATCCCCATAAATTTCACAATTGTTTTTGACATTACAAATCAATAAATCTTTCTGACTTTTTAAATAGATAGTGGAGAGAAGATTTTTTTAATTGTAGAGAATAATATAAGTAAAACAAATTAATTTAAATAAAAAGTAAGCCTTTATTGAAATGAAAATGCTTGTGCTCTTCTGATACTCTATAATTTCTTAATCGTGTGCATCTGTATTTTGAGATGCTCTTATTATATTTACAATCTTAAAACATAATTTATTTTTTTATGCCCACATTAAAAAGTATCAATCAAAATATATAATTGTCAACCTGGAAATACATGAATTTAAGTCTGAAAGACAGAATTTATATTTTAAAAACCAAGGACAAGATTACGTATGCAATACAACCCAAATCAATGCAACTTGAGGAAGTACCAGACCCACAAAACAATGCATAAATAACTCCAGAAATCTTATCTAGGTAGGGTGAAGTAAACATTATGCATATGCCAAAGGCCCACAAAACAATTGATTACCTAACATGGGCGAAGTTGGGGGGGTAATCAATCAGCCAACTTGTATAACGAAATAATATGTCATCTGAAATTGACATTGCTTCAGTATCAAGCAGCATGCCAACCATTATGCTGACTTCAGTACCAACCTTATTTACCTCGAAGTAGAAAAGCAACTTACTTTTCCAGACAAATGAGTTTTATTTTCCAATCCACTTTAGCAACAATGAGTGGGACCTATTTAATTTTTCGTACTGCTTAAATGGTATAGTTAATTAGTATGTAGAAGTTATTTGATTCTTCAAACTGTAAAGTTATTTCTTGAAACATGTTAAAAGTGAAAGATTCAACATGTTTCTATTGGGTATGTAAAGTTATTTCCTGTAAACATGTTAGTTAGGGGAGAGGATTTGATATGTTTCAATAATTGTTATAGTATTTGTTAATTTAAAATCTAAATTTTTTAACAATATTGGATCAATATTTGTGACTTTAAAGTTGATAATGTTGATGATGACTATCCATTCAATAATTGTTATAGTATTTGTTGATTTAAAATCTAATATTTTTAACAATATTGGATCAATATTTGTGACTTTAAAGTTGATAATGTTGATGATGACTATCCATTATTGAATGAAATGTATTCCTTAGGTCTAAAAAGCAACAAATCATGTGATGTTGTGATGCCACATCAGTGCACCAATAAAACATGATTTTATGCACAAGAATCGGTCTCGCTTTTTCTTTTGGATCTTTTTGGACACCTCAACAAAAAACATGCCACATCAGTGCACCAATAAAACATGATTTAGTAATAAAACATGATTTAGTGTACAAGAATCAGTCTGCTTTTTCTTTTGGATCTTTTTGGACACCTTGACTAAAAACATGCCACATTAGTGCACCAATAAAACATGATTTACTGCACAAGAATCGGTCTTGCTTTTTCTTTTGGATCTTTTTGGACACCTAGTCAAAAAACATACTTAAGTAAAGGGTGCTCAACTGCATTATCTCCCCTAGATAGTGAGTATAATTTATCTCACCACCTCATTATTATTTAAATACTCATCTAATTTTTAAGAACATCTAAATCAATTTCCTAAAAACGAAAGTATAAAAAACTCACCCTATTATTCATGTTAAATAGTACATACAATTTATCTCACCACCTCATCAACTAATGAAGAGTAATATATTTGAATGTAAATCCCTCCAATAATTATTATTTAAATGCTCCCCTGATATTTAGAACATCTAATTCACTTTCCCTAACACAAGTATAAAAAACTCACCCCACAATACACACCACACCATCTTCTTATTAAGAAGAGAACTGTGGAGTTAATAGGACACATCTCAATTCTTCAAATTTTCCAAATAATTGTTACAACTTATCTTATGACTCCCACAATGAGAAAAAGAGTTGCAAGGAGACTCATCCAATTCTTCACCCAATTAACAAACCCACCCATTAATTATTTGAAAACTCACCTAATTTTTCAAATAGCTTATTCAATTTCCTTTATCCAAATAAGATTTGAACTCACAATTCTTCAAATTTTTCAATTAATTGGTTACAACTTATCTCATGACGCCTATAATGAGAAAAAGAGTTGTAAGGAGACTCATCTAATTCTTCACCCACTTAACTGGCAAACAAGAATTACACACAAACCCACCCAATTAATTATTTGAAAACTCACCTAATTTTTCAAATAGCTTATTCAATTTCCTTTATCCAATTAAGATTTGAAGTCTCACAATTCTTCAAATTTTTTAATTAATTGGTTACAACTTATCTCATGACTCCTATAATGAGAAAAAGAGTTGTAAGGAGACTCATCCAATTCTTCACCCAATTAACAAGGAAACAAGAATTACACACAAACCCACCCATTAATTATTTGAAAACTCGCCTAATTTTTCAAATATCTTATTCAATTTTCTTTATCTAATTTTTCAAATATCTTATTCAATTTCCTTCATCCAATTAAGAATTGAACACAATTCTTCAAATTTTCCAGATAATTGTTACAACTTATCTCATGACTCCCCCCATAATGAGAAAAAGAATTTGCAGGGAGACTAGTCCAATTCTTCACCCAATTAACTAGCAACAAGAATTACATGCAAACCCACCCATTAATATTTGAAAACTCACCTAATTTTTCAAATATCTTATTCAATTTCCTTTATCCAATTAACATTTGAACTGTCACTGTATATCCAATAATTAAGTATGAAAAGAAGTTAATAGTGCAGCTCAACTTTTCGATAATAGTGCACCCTTAATTCTTCAAATTTTCCAAATTGCTGTTACAACTCATCTCAATAGGAAAAAAGAGTTGCAAGCCCATCCAATTCTTCACCCAATTAGCTAGCAAACAAGAGTTACACATAAGCTCCACCTAATTCTACGTTCACCTAATTAACTACTAAACAAGTAGGCTTAATCAAGTAGCTTTGTCTACCAATATTAGTAGATAAAGATTCATCTACTCTTTATGAAGTAGTCTTGATTTAAGATCTTGGTAAAAGTAAAAGTTATATTGGAGGTTTTAAAATGGTTCTTATATATAAAGTTTTCCTAATAATTAAATTCATCTACTCTTTTTATGAAGTAGTCTCGATTTAATATCTTGGTAAAAGTAAAAGTTATATTGGAGGTTATTAAATGGTTCTTATCTATAAAGTTTTCCTAATAATTATTGTATAAGAGATAAAGAAGCTCATCCGAAAGCTCATCTAATTCTTCACTCACTCATTAATCTAATTCTTCACTCGCCCACTTAATGAGTTGGATAGATGATAAGAGTCATATAAGGAGGCTCCCTTAACAACAGGTGTTTCCTCCAAAAGCTCATCTAATTCTTCACTCCCTCGTTAATCTAATTCTTCACTCACCCAGCTAATGAGTGTATTGATGATAAGAGTAATAAGGAGGCTCGCTTAACAACAGTTGTTTCCTCCTCCCCCAAATAATTATTGCAAAATTCTTCACCCAGTTAGTGAAGAGAAGTTATGATAAAGAGTTAGATAGGGAGGTCTCTCAACAACAGGAGATTCGAGAAGAAAGATTCCTTAACAATAGGAATTTCAAGGAAGCTCGTTTAATCCTTCACCTGCTAATAAGAAGTCTGTGGGCTTCAATTCCTCCCCTCACATCCATTTACATCCAGAAAATGAACAAACACATACATAACTTTACATATATTTAACAGATTTTTATACGGGCATCTACAAAGAACACATTTCCACCTCATTAATAATATCTCGGCAACAAACCATAATTATCGATCTGCAAATATTGGACTACCACGATTTTTAAGACCTGCTAATATTGAATCGGTGTTCCGAATAATACGACTATCTGTCCCAACAATGAATCATATAAAACGAATCTCTTTAATATGGTGGATCCATTGGGGCATCACTTTAATTACTATAATGAAAGACGAGATTCTTGAAACATAATTCAATGATGTAACTAATAATTACGCTCTCAACAAATCACTATCCATTTTTGAATTATGGTAGCCGAATGAGAACCAAGTATGTATAAACCCTCAATCATTCATTATCCAAAGTAGCATTACAGAAGCCATTAACAAAACATTCAACTTGTATAAGGCCAATATAGAGCCGCAAGATCCAGATCAAAAACAGGACAAGACTTTACACCGAAGAACCTTAGAACCCATTTCGCAGCATCAAGCAAAGCCTAAATACCCGCCACTAGAAACACAGATGCAAATATTAAAACCTGCAAACCACCTCACAGTAAAATAAACCCCAACCCACCACAAGACCTCTACGCTCATCTCCTCCAGCTGCCTTCAGACGCTCCGCCGCCGCCACCGTAACGCGATCCGCCCCCGCCACCGGCGCCGCCACCATATCCTCCACTACCGCCGCCGTAGCGGGAACCAGAACCGCCACCACCATATCCACCACTACCACCACCACCATATCCACTGCCGCCGCCACCATATCCACCGCCGCCGCCGCCACGGCCACCATTACCATACCCGCGTTCAGATCTCTCGCGGCCGCCACCGCCGTAACCACCACCACCGCTACGGTATCCACCGCCTCCACCACCACCACCGCCGCCACGGTAGCCTCCGCCACCACCGCCACCAGTTCTGGACTGGGCCTGATTGACGGTAATATTCCTCCCGTCCAACTCTTTGCCGTTCATGGCCTCAATGGCATCCATCATGGCCTGCTCATCACTGAAGGTCACGAAGCCAAATCCACGAGACCTTCCAGTTTCGCGGTCACTTACAATCTATACAAAGAAAAACTAAAATCGTAAGACTCCATAATAATCATCTTCATTAACGGCCTCCAAGAATTAAATCCGTCCAAAACAACAAAAACGCAAAATATTGTAAGAAACCCCAAGAACAAAATCATAAGCATTCAAACGTCCATTACCTTGGACTCGAGAACTTCACCAAACGGGCTGAAGGCGTCATGAAGGCTGCGGTCATCAGTGGCCCAGGCAAGCCCGCCCACAAAGCAACGGAACTCAATTTCAGCAGAAGCCATTTTCGGATAGAAACCCCCAAAAAAATCCCACCCCTGAAAAAAAAGAAAAAAATTATGCTGTCTGATCGAACAACGAAACAAAGAACCCCAGAACCAGAGAACCAACAGAGAGACGGCAGAAGCCGTCAAAATAGCACAAGAAACCCTTCGGCCTACTCCATCGACTTTATATAGCCCCTGCTCTCCTAACCCTCAATTAACCCCAGCTACGACCTAATCCCAACCCCGGTCAGTGTTTACCACAGCTTTCACCAGACCATGAGCGGACATGCCGGCCCCGATTCAGTGGATTGCACCGCGGATTTTAATTTTATTTCATCTCAATTTTCCCGCAAGTCTTCAAGCCCGTGAAATGATCGAGGCCGTACATATCTGTCCAACTAGTTGAAATGCATCCTCGCCGTTGCGTTGTGTACGGCGGCGTCGTTATCTACTTTCGATAAAGGGACCCGCTCCCACGTGAAGCGTTATTATAAATGAATTATTAATGGGCCTGACTTATATTCCCTTTGGTTCGTATTTTTTTAATGAAAGGATCGGTGACGTCATTATGTCTTCATTTCTTTTCTACACGGCGTTGATTAGAAAAGCAGAATGAATTCAATCCGCCTTAAAGAGCGGGTCCATTTTATAAAAGATAATTTAGAGCTTGGTGGCGACATTTGGGCCCCACATGGGACCAGACGGTTTATGCTCACCAAAAGAGTAGGCTTATTGTCCTACACTAATAACCTCTTTTTCTATTTGTAATTTTTCCTTGCTTGGTTTCAATATAAAAATTAAAAAATTAATATATTAAAAAAAAAACCCCTTTTCCACTCTGTTTAATGCTGAAATTCGGATAGGCATGCCAATTTTCATTTAATTTGGGGCCCATTATATACAATATCTTCATTTGGGTCCATTCAAAACAATGTCTTCATTTGGGGTCCATTAGATACAATGTCTTCATTGGATTATATCATAAGTGGTATATTTTTGTGTTAGATTTGGTTTTTAATTTTTTATCTATTTGATTTAGATATTATTTAATATATCTAATCTTATCTTAGTTTTAATTACATTTATCTTTGTACAATTATTTTATCACTAACTTTTTTTTTTCTAATTCATTGTCTCATGTTAATTGTGTGATAGAGGGGTTAGACCCTACAAATTGTGGAATTGAACTTTAAATTTTAAATTGTCTACTCATTCCCTCTTTCCTACTAGATGCTAAGAGTTGACTTGGAACATGTTTGTGTGACTATTCATTGTGTCCTAGCATTTAAAGACATTCATTTGTACATTTAAACATTAATCCAAGAATATTGAAGCATTGTTCAAAAAATCCTAGACAATTACAAGGAGCATTCTAGGAATGTTTAGATTTGAAGCATTAAAAATATATATGAGTGCATCAAAATCATTTAGAACACCCACATGCTTGAAGTGTCATCATTGATATTCATTCATGATTGTAAAATTGGTCCAATCAAGAGGGTCAACATACAGAACACAACCCTTGCAATTTGGTGATGTAGTGCCCCTCTTGTTTCATCTTGTTAATGTGAGATAGATGTTTTAGCTTCATGGTTTCCTCATGATTGTTATGGTGATTATTTTATGGCTCTGATTGGTGTGTATGAACCACCGCATGTTCGCGATGAGATTCCTCAACATGTCAATTGTTGGAATATTGTATATTTACATGTTTGGTTATGATTGTGCTTCAATTCATTGAACTGCATAATTATGTCGTGATTAAATGGGATCCTAATTGTTGATGTTTAGAAGGAATGACTTATTTAATGATTCATATGATGGATGTATAGATGTCATTTTATGCTTATGCTATTGGACCCTATTGGGATGATTATGTTGTGCTTCAACTATATACATTGAGCAAGTACCCTTGATGTGCGTTGAATGGTTACAAGTACAGGTTTATTCCTTCACTTGGCTACACAAGTGTGAGTTATTCCCCAAAGGTGGTTATTCGAATATGTCACATTGGGCTACCTTCATATCCATTCCCTAGTCGTACTCGAATCGAGTACAATATGTATCATAATTGACCCTATGTGAACCCAGATCCAAGTTACGAGTTATTCTAGAATCCTTGTGTTGTGAACATTTCATAAATGACTGATTTAAGTGATAGTTTAAATTCTATGTTTTCCTACAAATTAAATATTAGGAACTTAAATGGTTTTGATATTTATTATTAAAATATTCTCTATGCTTCGAGAAATGGGAAAATAGAATGAAAGAAGAAATTAAATTTATCTATTGTTTAATCTAAATTTTGAAATTTCCTCGAGTTGGGACTTGCGAGTTATGTTTGATTTAATTATCTTGATTTAATTTTGAATTTCATAAATATACCATCATAAATTGTCACCCTTGACAATTTCACTTTATGTTTTGTCCCCCTTAATTTACTGGACCTAATTAAGCACCTAATTTCATAAATTATGGATTTTAAGGCCCATTTGTACCATTTTTTGAGAAATTGCAAGTATTGAACAAATGCATCCAATTGATATCTTTCCCCCAACACTTAATGTCTTGGAAAATAGGGCTAGGGCCCATTCACCCTAAGGCATATGGGTCCCCCTATTTTGTCGAGGACCAATTTTGAATATGTTGGTGTCCATAGTTTAACATTCAAAATTCAAGTTGCAAATGTCAGTTTTGGGATTTAATTTTTGAGAAATTAGAGAAATGCCTATAAATACCTAGTTATTGCATCATTTGAACATTAAGTGAAATTATCTAATGTAACATGGTTAGGTAATATGACCAAATACAATTGAAATTAACTAAGAAAACAAGTAATTGATCATACTAAACCATATTCAATAAGATCCTTCACAATTACTAAACAAGATTCAATTGAAATATGAAATATCAAAGTAATACAATTGAAAATCTTATTAAAAAATGCAATCCTCAATCCCATTGGGGATTAGTGCTAGACTTGATGTGGAGTGCTTAGCTTCAAGCCTAATCCATGGTTAATGATGCAAAAGCTTCAAGGGTTGATGATAATGGTGATTCACAAATGTAGTTGGCTTAAGGATGAGTATGAAAATGAGTATCTAGTTTGGTTACTTGAATGGTTGTGCATGAGAATTAATATAAAATGAAAACTATTTATAGATTTTGAATTCAAATCAATGGTTGAGGTTGAATTAGCTAATCAATGGATGAAATTGAAGGAGAGAAGATGGCATGGATCAAAGATCAAATCAAGGGTTGATAAAGCCTAATGACATGGATCAAGGATTTTAATCAAAGGTCCAAATTGCTTGAGACAATAACAAATCCCTTGATTTTAGGAGCATGGGGGAGATATTTCTATGTGGAGGGAAAATATTTGAATTTTAAGAAAAAGAATATTCTATGAGAATATTCTTTGAATAATTTGAGGAAATTAACCAATTAAACAATTTAAGAAATTATTTAATGTGCAAGTGGGAGGAATTAGAAACTTTAATTAAACAATTAGGAATTATTTAATCAATGAGGAGATTTATGACATTTAATTAAATAACTTGCATTATTTAATCAAAATAGAAGAAAATTAGTGTGAGGGTGATGAATTAATCAAATAAAATTAATTATTTGATTAATAGGAGAAAATAGTAAATTTAATTAAACAATTGATATTATTTAATTAAATAGGTGAAAATAGGTGAATCAAGAGAGAAATGGTGTTAATAATTAAAATCTCAATGTGTGATATGCTCAAGACATTTTTAGGTGTCTACATTTTTCCCTCTTTAAAGTGAGGTACCTATTGTATTGCTTCAAAGAACTGATACTGCTTAGACTAACACTACTCGTATCAAAAATTTTAAAAAATGACTTTTCGAATGTCCCACTATTCCCTAGCGATCGATCGAATGTTGGTATGTTGCCCCCTCAAGAGATTGAGAGAAAAAACTAGTTTTTGGTTAAGCTCATGACAAAGCTACAAAAATAGTTCAATTACAAAAAGAATGAGAAATAGGTCCTAGGACCTTGATGAAGTGCCCATGGCAGGCGACAAAGCAAGAAAATAAGGATGCAAGGCTAAAACCCTAGGTTTGGTAGTGCATATATATATGAATTTGGGTCAATTTCCACCTCATTTGCACACTTTGATTTTGAGAATTCAGAGAGATCTTGTGATTCCAGCTTAGATCTCCTTTAGAGCACTTAACACTATGGCACATACAGTACTTCTCCCACACCCCACAAATTGAGTTCGCGAGTTCCAACGGCCAACCAACGCAAGACCACTGGTATGTACCTCGAGAAACTTCTCTTGCACACATTTCTAGGTAGCGAAATGTAGGGTAGATTAGGTCACACAGGCGTCGCTATTTGGGCGACACTTTTGAAACCCAATGCGATGCCTCTACAAAATAGGTGATTCCTTTACATTAGGCGTTGCTACTCTACATATGCATGAGAATTTGAAAATTCTTCAACGCTTTTGCTTCTTTTTTTTATGCATTTGCATGAAATATAGTGACACTTTTGCATGATTTCAAAGGCTCACCATTGCATAGCAACACTTTTACATTTTGACAACGCCTTTATAAGATAGTGATGCTATTGTAAAATAGCGACACGTTTGCCAAGCCAACAATGCGACACCTTTGCAATAAAGGCTCACTTTTGCATTTTAGGGATTCTAACTTAGCTTTTTTTCTAAATTTTTAGCAAATTGATGTTGTGTGTGTTATGCGTGCAGGAGATCTTCCATCCTCTGCTTTCATAAGAGAGAAGACCACAAGTTCAAGAGCGGCTCACCAGATTAGGCGAGTTTGACATCATGTTCCTAGGAGTAGTCAAATTGTATCATATCACCTTCATGCCAAAGATCTTGACACATCTAGCTCTGATGACAACATTAGTAGAGCATTGGCACTCAAAGACCTCTTCATTCTGCCTTCTGACAAGTGAGGTGATAGTGACCTTAGAGGATGCTTGGAGGATCCTAAGGGTACCAATCCATGGTGATGGGATCATTTATGATGTTGACTTCAACCTCGATGCCATGTTTGGTGTGCTAGGAGTTGAGGATTTTCAACTGGAGGGAGGTTAGATTGACCTACAACGGTTCGTTGGTTGATCTAACGATCTTGTTTAGGTTATTGCGGGGCTCATCATGGGATGTGATGTGGTGCTTCAAAGGATTATGGAGGACATATGTGTTTATGCTTGGGGTCCTTGCATTCTAGGTACCTTATATCATGATATGCACTAGGTCATATATAGAGATAGAGCTAGCATATCCACAGGGGTGACTTTGTTGCACATATCGTCATGGAAGCAAATTTTAGTGCTCAAACCAGTTGTGGCTTTCAGGGTTATATAGGAGGAGGATTCAATATCATATTGGTATGATGGGATGACCACCCTCCACCACATAGGTGTAGGGGACATAGTATACTGGTAGCAA
The DNA here is from genome assembly GCA_007258455.2 of Sequoia sempervirens. NCBI lineage: Eukaryota > Viridiplantae > Streptophyta > Pinopsida > Cupressales > Cupressaceae > Sequoia > Sequoia sempervirens. The sequence goes on from VDFB02281492.1 coordinate 682,921,946, forward strand.
GTCATCGACAATGAGAATCAATTCATATGGAGGTTGTGGTTGCAAGCATAGGCTTGGGATGACAATGTTACTCGCTTAGGATACTATATATAAACTCGTTGGCTTATGGGTCGATCTATTCATATCATTGAGGGATATCTTCTAGATCAAGTTGCTCTCCAATTTGGGGAGTAGCAAGATGCTCTAGTAGATGACTACAAAGTTGTCTATGTGAAGAAATATAGAGAGATTGTAGAGTGGGGACCTTAGATAGTGCCCCAGACTGCTATGGATGACTTTACTCAGTTGGTTCCTTTTTTATGGATTTATGCAAGTGGCCTTGATGATCCTGGTACTACCCTAATACACAATGCTTGGTGTAAGTGTGGAAAAAGTAAACTAAATACAATTAAATACACCTCTTAACGAAACATTAGATCAAGATTAACATGAATTAAACTAATTTAAAACACTGAAAATCATGAAGGTGTCTCATTGTCTCCTATCTCCAAAGATTTATCAAATTACAGAAGCTCTCAAATTTGTAAGCATTGTAACTGTTTAAAATGCCTATCTAGAGAATGGAATGGATGCTAAATTCAATGATGTGATGATTGCTAATGATTTCTAAATGATACGATGCTACTGTAAACTATCTTGATGAGAACTGATAAAAGGAAGCTACAGTAAAAACTAATGATGTTGTCGTGATATGAAATCTACTGATGCCATGATGTTATGATGATACTAAAATGCCAATGCTAATGCTTATGATTGCTTGGTTGCTTGGTTGTATTCCTATAGAGTAATTTTGCGTAAATTTGGATTTCTCGGATCATTTTCATGCTTCAAAAGGCTATATATATAGATTTTTGGCAACAGTTTTGCACAGAGGTAACACAATAGAGGCTGAGATTAAATCTGGAGATTTGAATGGTACAAGATGAGAAGGTGGAGTTGATCATGGAGGATTGTTCCTCCCCATGAAAACACCAGGCAAGATGAGAGGAAAGATTTGAGGAAGAAGATTGAGAGGATTGCCTGCAAGTTTGTCCCCGAGGCTTTTCCTGTGAATGCCAGTTGCATTAACTAGATTTGAAAAAAACTAATTTTATTGGTGATTGAATAGAGGGATTTGATTTATGCTTTTATTTAAATATTTTTGGTTTATTTAAATTAGCAAAAGAGAGATAAATAATTTAATAAAACAAACTATAGAAGTTGTTTATTAAATTAAAATAGAAGGAATAGGATAATTAAATTAAAGATTTTAGGATATCTTTATTTAATTAAGAAGAAAATATGATAAGATAATTAAATAACACAAACTATTGAAGCTGTGTATTTAATTTTAAGATAGAACTAATGGATAAAGTATAGAAGAAATAATAATGATAATAATTAAATAAAACAAAGTATTTAATTTTGTTTATTTAATTAAGAGGAAATAATGTGATAAAATAGAAGAATTAATAGTGAACTTAATATAAATAAATATTTCTATTTATTTACTAAGTAGATGAATTTAGGATTAATTAATCAACTAAATCATATTCAATTATTTAGATTCTCTAGACCATTTTTAGGTGTCTATACTTGGTTTTCTCAACATAAGGCTATTAAACTTACATATCTGATAGGAGTAAATGTAGGGGGTAGGGGTGCCAAAGGCAGAGGTGGAAAAGGAAGCAGAGGAGGCCGAGGGCATGTACATATTCTAAGACAGGTTCCAGGATAGGTACCACAAGGGCCACCTCCAGGTCCACTACCACACATGCCACAACAACACGTAGCAGTAGTAGTGTATGGGGCTTAGGATCAACGACTACAGGTAGTCACTCAAGAGTGGTATTAGAGGACCACCGAGCGGAATCAAGCTCGTCAGGAGAGGGATGTCTATATGCATGAGAGAGATACCACTTGACATGAGTGAGACACCTTTAGATAGGAGCGGGATCAAGCTTGTTTGGAGAGGAACCAAGAGAGGACCTAGAGATAGCAAATAGAGTTGTAGGTTGCACAGGAGACTGCACGTAGACAACAACTCGAGACTACCTCCCAAATTCAGGGTTAGATGGTATCAGCTTCCCTTTATGGATAGGCCATGGTGGAGGCATCTTATTACATGACCGTCTACTATAGGCAGGTTCCTCACCACAGGCGACGACTTGATTTTTCACAAAGGAGTGCTTTGGCTCCGAGCGGATCGGTGGGGGATCCATTAGTCGGGCAATCATAAGGAGTGAGTCCCTCAAGTGGATATCAAACACCACCAAGGGGACCTGAAAAAGAGGACTAGGGTAACAAGGGTTAGTTCCATGTACAAATGTACATATTTTTGTATCCATACAATTGATGCAAATATGATTAATGATGTATATTCATTCATTAGCTATTTTTGATAGCCTCATGTGTATTTTTGAGATATATCACACAATTTGATATGTATCATGACATTCATTTTTTGATATATATATATGAGATAATTGATGATGCAACATTTATACTATGATGTCGTATTTCATGCTTACAAATCCTATGTGATGTATGGATACTTATGGATGTATTATGTATGGATGCATATGTTTACGAGATGTTATGACATGCTTATATGATGGATGATGATTATTTCCTTTATTATGCTCATGATATGATGTGGATGCATGTGTACATGTATGTATGATGATTCATGTATGCGGGATGGATGTAAAGCAAAACTATGGATGACTTCCTTGTTAACATAATGTTGTCATTGATGTCAAAGGGAATATCAGTGGAAGCTTGGGTGTCATTAAGTTTAGAGGATCAATTTCTAGAAGAGTTGGTGAAGGATGATTAAGAGAAGAGCATGCATTTTCAAATGTTGCAATATTGTCATGCTATTACAGAGGTCACTTCTATAGGTTTAGGAAGAAAATAGGAACCATATTTGAAGTGGGTTTTTCGAGAGCTTTCCAATAGTATAATTTGTAGACCTTGATGACAAGTTGTGCACTCATAAAGGAATTAATTATTCTCTTAGTCATATTAGGGTTTGCAAATAAACCCTAAATATTACAGTCATGGCGAATGATCAGATTTTATATTTTGATGTTGACTATGTACAGGCGGTTGTAGGTCTTTTAAGTTATAACTTAAGCCATCGACATTGTTGTGATAACTGACCTCTTGCCCTAGTGTCTATTGGTGTCAGCATTTTATGAAGTTTTGATACCGTCATCGACTCTAAGAAAGTTAGTAGAACCTTTGTCCTTCCCATCATTGGCCACGTGGCAGGTTGTGATTGCATCCCCACAAATCCTTCACATCGCATTTTCATTCTTTGTGTATTATGTATTCTTGCAATGTGCGATGAAGCTTGATCAATGACTGTGATCAAAGCATGGAAGATGTAATGGCTATTGCGTGATATCTTTGCATCACATTTTGGAGGTCAGCTCGACAAGTGCATTCGGTGATATATGATGAAAGTGGATTATGACATCATCATAGACAGGTGGAGTGTTGTGATTGCATCACATGTGTTCTTCACATTGTGAATTATATGTTTATTGGTTAAGGAATTCAAGTGATGAGCGATCAATGGCTAAGGTCAAATGATGAGAAATCTAATAGTCATCACATCCATGATTCACATCGTTGTTGTGAAGCAAAATGAAGGAAGGCTTTCGTGATATGCGATGAACAAGAGATAATGGAAGATGACATCAACGATTACAAGTGGCAAGTTGTGGTTGCATTGTAAGCAGTGTTCACATCGTGGTTATGCTCCTTCAAGTCATAAAGCCTTTAGCGATACACTAGAAGGTTGCGATGGAGACAGTTGGTGGGACCTCTCTCAAAAGAGCGATGAAGCAATAGAATGGACAAGTGTCCCATGTAACAGGTGGTGAATTACATTTGCATCACATGGTCCCTTTGCATCACGATCAACCTCTCTTTTCTCACAAAAGAAGTTGCAATAGGAAAAGAGGTTACAATGGGAGTAACGGCCAAGATCCTTAGGCGAAGATTTGATAGATATCACTACACCTTTTCACATTGTGTAAATGAAGAATGAAGTCTTTGTTGAAGACGCGATATGCTATGAACATGTGATGGGTTATGTAAAAGTGGTGGTTATAAACAAAGACATCAGATCAATAGTGCATGTTTAAAAGGAATTAATCTAAGGGTTGTGTTTTAAAGGTGCCAAGACGAAAGGAGATCTTTCAGTTTAAGATGCGAAGATTGCAAATCAACGGCTTGAATTCAAAGGAGAATATTTTCAAAGGCTAGGTTAGTGTGAATGAGGGTTTGGACTGGTAATCGACACAGTGGAAAAAACTAATTGGTTCAACTACTCCAACGACCAATGTATATGAAGATTTTATTTGCAGAACGATGACACAAACTACAATAGTGATCGAGATCAAAATCATATGGAGTATACAAGGGAAAGCATTAAATGCATATAAGAGTTAGGGTTTTGTAGGTTACCATATTTAGAAAATTCAATGAATCAGAATCTAATGATGATGGTGTGTGGCTCGATGAACAGGTAGCTTGCTAGAGAATATTGTGAGTGAAGGGAACCCTAATAGAAGTTTCTAGATTGTAAAATTTGAATATGCAATTAATCAAGACGGCGGTGCATGGCTCGAGGTAGGGTTTTGATTGTTAGTGAAGAAATGAGAAAATAAGACAATTAGAATTGTCTAAGTTGTGAGTTATGAATGTAGTAGATAGAAAGAGTGCAGAGAAGAAAACATAGAATGCACATGTTGAGATAGAGTGAAATCCAAACAAAAAGGAAAACATCATCAGGGGTTTGCATTCAAGGTGCAGAGAAAAAAGAGGGGAAGTGCAGAGTAGAGAAAGAGTGCACACATAAGAGATTTATGTTGTAGAGATTGCAACAAAGTGTGAGTAGTTGCAAATAGAGTTGCAATATTGAATTATGTTCAATAGAACAAATTGTAATATTGTCATTGTAAATTTGATTGGTGGGTACCATTAAATAACTGAGTAGGTGCTCAGTGTAGGGAGTTGGTGCTTCCTTGGAGTGGATGCTCCTAAAACTAGGGAATCGGTGTCTCCTTAAGGTTGGTGCCCTTAAACTTTGTAATTAGAGATTTCATTGTGATGTTGGATTCAAGCAATAGACTCAAGCAACTTTTGTCACTGTGGTTTTTCACATCTTGGGCTTTCCACGTATATCATGTGTTACGAGTTTTTGTGTGTGTGTGTGTATGTTTATCTCTCTTCTTTTTTAGTAAATTTTCATAAGGGGATAAAAGGAATTGATTTTAATTAATCTACTGATTCACCCCCCTCTTAGAAGATTGTTGTGTTCCAAAATTCCTTTTTATCTTTTCTCATGATATGTGATGATTATGCAAGATGTATGCTATGAGATGTATTTTGATAGTTTGTGGATGCAAGATGGATGCATTTATATTATTTTTGTTATATGTCATGATACCAGGATGGAAATGTTAGCATGGATAGAAGTAGAAGAATGAGATGGATATTGATTAGCATTTATTATGAGATTGATTTAGTATTCAAACAAACCTATGACTATTCAAGATTTTATTGGATATGTGAGGAGATAGGATAGATGATATTCCTTTTTCTTCTCAGATTAGGTTTAATTTCATCATAGCACTCCTTATTTATGATATAGTAAATAGACACGATGCACCCAAGTATGAAGAACCAGGATGACATTGTATCTAATGCATGGACTTTGAACACATAAGAGAAAAATGTGAAACATAAGAATTTAGTGATTTAGAGAATACAACTTTTGACATAAATTGGGGACCTTGGTCTATCACAATGGATTTGGATTCTCCGAATTTAAGAAATATCCTATTATAAAAGAAACATGCTACTTGCTCTTCCCTTGTTGTCTTGAATGCTTGAACTTATATCCATTTTGTGAGATAGTTTGTACACACAAGTATGTACTCCTTCCCTTGAGATGGTGGATTGATAAGACTTATAAAATTTAATCCCATTTTTTCAAATGATTTTAAGATCACTCAAGGTAGGGGCATTTTACCAGATTGTGTTAGTCTTCCTATTATTTGGCACTCGTCACATCATCGAGCATATATATTAACATCTTTATGCATTGAAGGACAATAATATCTAGCACCCAAGATCTTGTGATAGGCCCTTGTTTCCAAATAATGCCCTCTAGAAGGATCGCCATGGCAAGCTCTTGTGATGTTGTAAGTTTCATCAGATCTTAAACGCATCAAATTATGTTAGGAAAAAATTTAAATAGAAAACCATTAAGTCATTTAAATTTTTTGCCCTCCCTTACTAATCTCTTTCTTTGTTTTGTAGAAAAATCTAAGGGAAAAGCTCCCATGATCAAATAATTGGCTGCATTGGCAAACCAGGATGTATATTTGGATATGGAAAATAATTATTCATTAAATTATTTTGGACAAGTCCAACTCCTTCATATTTTATTTTGGACAAAAAGTCTAAAACTATGTTGTATTTTCTAGGTTTATTTATAATAGTTATGTTGAATTCTTGGAGAAGCAATAGCCAATTGATTATCCATCCACTCACAACAGTTCTTCATTAAATATTTCATAGTTGAATGATGTATATATATATGATCAACTTATAACCTATGATGTAATGTCAAAATTTATTGAGGGCATGCACAACAACTAGGAACTCTCTTTTTGTAGTTGTGTAGTTTCTTTATGTAGGAGTCATATTTTTGTTAATAAAATAAATAACATATTTTTCCTCTATTTTTATCTTCATGTCCAAGGATTGCACCAATGATATTATTTGAGGCATCAATGTAAATGTAGAATATTAATGCCTAGTTGGGTCCACACAACAATGGGGAAATTTCTATTTTTTTCGTTGATGGATTCAAAGGAGGCTTGGCACTAGAGTCCAAGAGAACTTAACATCCTTTTGATGTAAGGAAAACATAGGTGTTTCAATCTTACTAAAATTTTATATAAAGCTACAGTAATATCTAGGATGACCGATAAAATTGTGTACATTGATTTGTATTTTTGGAAGTTTTAACCTTTGAATCACCTTAATATTTTTAGGATCAAATTTAATGCCTTTAGTCAAGATGCGGTCTCTCGACACAATTTATTGTTAGACCATGATAAGAAATTTCTCATGGCTAAGTGATAGGTGATTTTTTTCACATCATTGAAGGAATTTATCCAAGTTATGTAGTGCACTTTCAAAGGTATTGTCATGCATTGAGAATTCATCCATATAAAATTATATGTAATCATTAACTAGCTCAATAGAGATAGCCAATACTCCCTCTAAATTTTTTAAGGGGTATTACACAAACCAAATGAGAGAAATATGCATGTGAAATTTTTCCATGGGCGTGCAAAAGTGGCCTTGTTGTGATATTTTGGAGCAACCTATATCTAGTTATACCCACTAAATCCACCCAATAATGAAAAATAGGTCTTCCCAGCTAGGTTATCCAGGACTTAGCAAATAAATGATAGAGGAAAATAATCTTTGTAAGTTGCCTTATTAAGTTCTATATAGTTTACATAGAGTCTTTGTTTCCCTCCTTCCTTTAGAACAACCACTAGGAGGAAAACCATTAGTTAGATCAGAAAATGGATATATAAATCCCGCTTACATAAGCTTTTTAATCTTTGTCTTGACTATTTCTCTAAGTGTAGGGTTAAGTCTATGTTGAGGTTGGAAAACAAGTTCGATTGGCTCAGTGTAAATATGATGTGTAAAAATCCCTGGATGTATACCTCATGTCTTTAGAGTCCCAAGTGAATGCTTTGGACTAATTTATCATAACATTGAATGTCTACAATTCTTATTGTTCTATAAGCCAACTATTGATATTTAAGGTTTTGCTCGATGGTACCATGATTTGTTTGGTCTCTAGATGACTAGAAGTGATCATAGCTATTTCATTCATCAATGTGTTTAGTGGGTAGTAGTGAGGTTGAATAGTATGGAAGATGGCGATGTATTTTAAGAAATTCCCATTTCTTGGTATTATAAATTTACTAGATGACAATGAAGTTTTTCTTGCTCTTTGGACAAATTCTACAATACTTTTTTTTAATATGATTATGCAATGTATAATTTATGTTTATGTGTTGTTCATCATTTATGTACAAATAATTATTTTCAAAATAATTCTTTATTTCATCTTAGTGTTGTTTGATCACAACCATTTCTAATTGTGCCAAATTTCCTTTCTTATTGGTATCCATTGGTTCATCCACCTAGATTTTCTTATTCATAGCTTATTGAGTGAGAGGATATAAGGATAACTATTTTCTATTAAAACCATTGGAAATGGCCATTCCTCTTCATGTACAACCTATCAAGGAAACTATTGTGGCTAACCAGGGTCTTCCAAAGATCAAGGGATAACTATCTTTTAGAGTTCTTGACTAGATAATTTGAAAATCTACTAGTTACTCTCAAGTTTCTACCATGATTGAAATATTTTATAATATTCCTTTTACAATGGTGATAGATTGATCTTTCATTTGCAAGAGAGTGCTTGTGGGTAGGATATTTGTTAGTGATAGTATTTACATTACATCCATATCATTTATGACAACTCCTAAGTCTACAAGTGTATTAGAGATTTGGATTTCATTGATAGATATTATGGTTATGGAACTCCCAGAATCACTGTACTTAGGTGGCAAAAAATTCTCTAAGAGAAGATCAATTGACAAGATATCCATCTATTTGGATGGTGTTAATCAAAAACTTCTTTTCCTCTTAAGTGTCTTTATGCATAACTGTTTCACCAATTGGTTAAGCTTGGGTATCTCTTTAGTTGCCTACAACAATGGAACTTCTATATTTAACTATTTTATTTCTTATAATAGGTGGGTTTCATTGACAATAATTGATTTTGAAGAGCAATTGAGATTGAGATTTTTAAGCCTTTTTAGAGAAGGGGTTTTATTAAAGAGTATTCATTCCTTGTTTAAAATTTTCTTTTTGGAAGGGTTTGGAAGAAGGCTTTATAACAATTTGATTGGAATATTTTGGAGGATTATCAATGTGTCTCTAGAAGGAATCTAAAGGTTTTGTTTATATGTAATGTTCTAGGAGGTGAGTTTGGATTTTTTCCAAGAGGAGATTCTAAAAATACCCCTGCAGATAATTCTAGAGCAACTTTGAAGTTAGTTTCTCTAATGGGTATATTGAATGGTTATGGAGTTATTTTCTTACCATTTTGTTTAATTACATCAATTTAGTCTTCTAAAAAAATTCATGTTCTTTGCATGTTATATTGATTATTGTTGGTTGGTGTATGGTTTTTCCTAATTTGGGTTGCACAAACCCATAATGTATTGCAATCATTTTGGCCATATTTTCTTATTTAGTGGAGTGAATCAATACATTTTGTTTATTATTTTTTAGGGTTAGCAATTGGTTGGGTTGGTAGTGTAGGTTGTGTTGCTTGGTTAGATTGTTGTTTGGTGTAGACAGAAAACTACACACCCTCATTGTCCACACACTCTATCCATGAATTACAATCACAATAGATAATTGAAATCCACAGCTTACAAAGTTCCCAATTTCAAAATTAACCAATCATTTGAATTGACAATTACATTTGTCAATCAATTTCAATTTTAAACTTAGATTACATGCAATAAATAATTGAAGACAATTTGAATTTAATTATCCAAATTCATATACTTGAACCAAAACATTACAATCTTTATTTCAACAAGGCCTCAAATAATTCTATACCTATCCTTCAGTCTAATCATTGTCTCCTTATCTGCAGTCACAATCTTCTATTTGTACTTTTTACATGTCTTTGCCCCTCTTTCCTTTCTTCTATCTTGGTTTTAATTCTTCATTTACTCTGTTCTCCACAGGATTTCCTTTGCTAACTTCAATTGTAAATTAATTTTCCTTCTCCCTACACAACCACTCTTTCGTTACAAACTTCATTCTTTATTCTTCTCTTCATTTTCTCTCTCTTTGTACTTTGTATTTAATTGCAATTTTATTTTTTAAATCACCATCCTTTATGGTTCAATCTTTGCTTCTAAAATCTACCTTTATTTAAATTTTCTTGTTGTGTGAAAAAAATTACATGTCGTGATCACCGTGCCATTTTGGCTGTCAATTCTACCCTTTGACGGGGTCACTGTAATCCTCATAATTTAACTTATCAATCCAAGGCGGTGTCCATGGTTGTATGCAAAAGAGAATGGAGAAAACTTGTTTGACAGTTTATTCTACAATCAAACTTGCAAAAATCAAACCTATTCGAAAGCACACTTTCATAAAAGGAAAGTTGCATAAAAGGAAACTAATATAAGGCACACTTGCATGAATTGAAAATGCTAAACTACTTCACACTTTGTTGGAAATGAAAAACTTGCTTGAATTCAAATTTACTCTAAAAATTATGGAAATACATTTCTTGAAATGAAACTAGAAACTATCCTATTTCCTCAAGCCAAAACAAGCCTTTCTAATCCCCCCTTGATTCCTTGATTACAATGCATTTGCAAAATTAAAAGATGAGCCTCATAGTTGTGCAACAACTTTCTATAAATAGGAACATGTGTGGATAAAGAAAGGATAAGTCTTCACTCCATTTTGCTGAGTCAATCTCTTTTGGTCGTCCAAAATAATAATCCCTACTTTTCAACCCTTTAAACTGCTCCAAAAAGGTGTTGAAGAAGCCTTCCTTCCTTTGACCTCTTCAATAATTAAAACTCTTAAATATGCTCTTATATGCTCTCAACTGCTCATAAATTGGGTTGAACAACTCCCTAGATATTTGCAACTACCACTGTATTCTCTCAACTTATGTCCAAGTCACTCCAATTTCCTTTAATGCTTGCAATTGTTGCCCCTTAATTGCTCAAACTCTTCATAAATGCTATCATACTTAGTTTTGAAAGTTTCAGAGCATGGAAGCAAACGAATGAACAAATTCTAGAAATTTTGGAGCATGGAAGCCAAGTTCCAAAGCATCAGACTAGTGAAGTTTTCTCTCAAACCATGAACTGGGTTTTCGTGAAATTTAATGGGTTTTTTCGCCTTCTTGTCTCCTAAATTCTATCCAGAAATCTCAATAACTCAGATTGCAATTTTCAATATATGATGAAATCTTGACTGCTCCAACTGAAAATCTCTTACTTTCCTCATCATGCTTAGTCTTGATAAACTTCATAATTAAGCAAAATACATGCTTTTATTTGGCTAATAGATGAGATATTTTTTTGTCTCATCACCCTACTCTTCCCTGCATTGCCAATAACTTTTAGCACCACTTTCTTTTTGTTTTCTTCTATAACACAAACTTGGGAAGGTTAAACTAATTTTTCCCTCTCCCAACTCTTGTGCGCAACCACTCCCAATTTGCTATATTGCCCTTCCCTTCACTATGCCCCTCTCTTAATTTGATTTTTTTAAAATTTCTTTTTGTTTCTCACTTGCTAGGCTGCATGGCCTTCTATCTTCTTGTGCATTTTATTCTTCAAATGCAATACAAGAATGGAGTGACTGGTCAATGTCTATGGCATGTCTTTTCACATTTCTCATGTGGTGTACGAGAATCATGATTTATTTCATTGCAAGAAAGACCCAACTAAAAATATGATTTAAATAAGACATTTTGTCAATTAAAAATGACAATAATGTCATTTCACTTTGTTGCCAAAACTACGAACTCGAAATTAAATCGCATTCCAAAAATAAAACAACTAAATTGAAACAACACATTGAATTGAAACAATTTTTTATTTGATATGGATCGTCATATGCTTGGCATGCTCTTGCATCATTGTTGGTTTAAAGGAGGTGGTAAAATAGGTGGTTGCTATTTTGGCATTCAATGAAGCTCTTGATAATATTGGTTCTGTGGGGGATTCCATTGTGGTGTAGGGTTTTGTAGAAACCATTGTTGTTGTGGATGGTTAGCCCAATGTGGAGTTGACCATTATTGATTCATCCATTATAGAGGTTCCCAATAACATGGTCGGACCCAATTTTGTTGTCTTGAATATTATGGCCAAGGTGTGTTTTATTGGTTATTATTCCATGCAGGTTGAGGACACTAGGGTGAATTTGAAATTTGACCAAAGGGAAAAAAAAAAATTCAATGTGTTGTCTCGTGTAATTAATCTCTTCCTCAACTACAATGAACTTCTTTTAATTTCTAATTATCTATAGTAGGTCAGATTGATCAATTTTATTGTCCTTATCACAGAGTTAACAAATATCTATTTTTGTCCAAGGGACATTCTCTCAACATATTTTCATTCCTACATTTGGGGTAATAGATGGAAAGTGTCTTTGTCTTTCTATTTTTAGCTAAGATTTTGTTAAGATTAGTATTCAACTAGACAAGGATATCAATTTTTAGGTTTGCAATTTCTTCCCTTAATTGTCCTATCTCATCTATTTCTCTCATCAAACTAGACTTTTTGATTCCCCCTCTAGTTTTGGAGTAATTGGACTGTAGAGTGCAAATATTTCATCTAGCTCCAATTTAGCTACATCTCCTTTTACATTAAGTTAGGGGCTCATCTTGAGTCATCATCAAATCCTTTTAGAAAAATATGGTTATAATTACTTTAGTAGGCATGATTTTTTCATAGCCACAAAAATCTATCTAATCTTCTAAGCTTTCTTCCTCTTTTCGCTTAAGGCGGAATAATTCTTCCTTTTTTATCACTGACCTTGTAGTAACCCTGGTATTTATATAAGAATATTGTTTCCATCTCTTGCCATGAGCTAATTGACACGAAAATCAATCCCATAAAACCATCACATTGTTGCATCCTTTAAAGTAGCAGGTGTTGGAAATAGGATGCCATTTAATTGCAATCCTAAACATTATTTATTTCATGTATCTCCTAAGCCCTTAGAAGGTGTTACTCAACACTGGGATTAGAAAGAGATTAATATTTGATGAAATAATCATGTTAATTGACATTTGTAATTAATTCTAAATGTTAGGAGCATGTGAGGGCATCCGATATGAGTTCCTAAATAATAGGGGCACATGGGGCACCCACATGGTAGGTGGCACTCACCTTGAGTTCATTTAACTATTTGGAGTAAGAGATAACACTTTTGAATGCATGCAAACATCCTAGGAGTTAGGGTTTGATGTTTGCATGCATGAAGTTCGGTTCAATTCAATTCAGTTTAGTTTAGTTTAGTTTAGTTTAGAATCAAATTAGTTTAGTTTAGTTTAGTTTAGTTTAGTTATCTTCAGTTAGTTTTAGTTGAATGCTAGTTGACTTCAGTTAACTTGGAATGCATGACTAATGAATTGAGTTGCATGACAGATAACGGGGACTACCTTCAGTTAATAGGGGATGACCATTCTTGCATGAATGGTGTTGAGAAATGTTTCAGTTAACAAGAAATGACTTGGACACAACTTGGGTGCCCAAGTTGGCTATGGGAATTAACTCCTTTGCATGGTAAGATATTTCAGAAGGCTAAGTTAAGCGGGCCTACTCTTGGGCACCTACTTTGAGGATAAAGCCTTGAAGATATTTACAGAATAAAGGTTGAGTTTATACTTTAGTTTGGGATGCTCAAATGGATGAAGATGAAGATTTGACATTGTTCTTCATGACATAACTTTACTTGCAAGAGATAGGCATACCTTTTAGGGATAGGGATTGAGCATTGTAATTGTAACTCAATTGGAGTTTACAAAGTTGATTAAAGCCTATTTATCTCAAGCAAGTTGAAGAGAGTTATTATCAGTTTTATTGCAGGTTGTGAAGAAGATTTGGTGAAGGCAAAAGAAGCATTCTCAAGCAAGAATTGGAGCTATTGTAATCTACCTCAGAGATTGAATAATAGATTAATTCTTGGTGGAGTTTTTTCCCGAAAGGGTTTCTCCATGACATATGCTTGTGTAATAGTTCTAATATCCTATCTAATTCTTCTACAACTTTTGTCTTCATTCTACAAATGATAAAATGAATTAATTAGATAATCACCCATAAAGAATCTATAACAAAGGAAAGCATATTTAGATCAGCAATCTTAAAGTTTTACAAAGTATTAAGCTACATAAACACCTCAATTTTCAATAGAAGGGAACAATTTTAACTTCTGATTGTTAGTTTTGTAGTCATACATTTGACAAAGAACCTTCAACTTACAGATGAATTAGTTTGGGTCCTAAAATGATAAATTGCAAAAGGTAGGAAGGTTGGTAGGGGAGATATTTTTCATGGCAACATCTTCATTTGCATTCATATTAATTGGATAGGTAAATGTTCTTTCAACCCTCCTTGCCGAGCTCCTTTATAGTTGTTATTTATTTTTCTTTCATTTATAATGCTGATTGGATTGTTTTAAGAGATTTCCTCTAAGTTTTGTTTCAGGGACTTAGGTGGGTCTTGAAAGACCAATTATTGGTAAGTTTCTTTAACCAAGACTCGTTTTTTTTTTGTTGGATGTTTATGGTTGGGGGGTTTTGGAAATGAATATTCTACGGGTTCCTCTTCTATGATCATGCAAAGAAATAATACTTTTTAAAGAAGACTTAACTATCTAAATTCCTAATAACACTAGCATAAGAACATTGAGTCCCCGAAAATGATGCCAAAAAATGATGAGCTATGAAATACACAGTTCTTCACGTGGACAAACTTACAAAGGAGAATAAAAAGTATAATAAATAATACAAATAATGGAAATAATATAGATAACATCAAACACGTTTAAATTTGTAGTTTGTAAAGAATATGAACACAATTATGCAAACATAAACTTAATGAAAACTAAAATATTTATATCTACCATGCACTCTAAATCCTTAGTTGAGTGGTCAACTTGGCAGAGGTTTGAATTCTTTCACTCACAAACTCATTAACATCATGCAATAGTACTTCTCACAACAAGAATTCAATATTTTCCAACTTAAAAGAGGTTTTGTATTACTTTATGTATAAGAAAAATGCCAAATATCAAATGCTAAGTTGTTTTTGTTGACCCAACTCCTAGATTATGACATCATGGGAACACACATCAATGCCATTAAAAGTTTGTTACATAGATTTTATAAACAAGAGTTTGAGTTGCATTGAATAATAAGTAGTTATTGATGACCAACTTATGATGAGTGTTAAGGCACATCATATGATATCTTTGAATGGAGATAATGAAGCCAAAATAAAATGCTTGATTTAGTGAGTGGTTTATGATGTGCTTATGATAGGTGGAAGATATATGCCATTTTTAGCCTATGAACACATCTTGGCATTTGGGTTTTGATTTTCTAACTAGGTATTTGGGTGCCATATTTTTGGGTGGTTTAGCTCGTAGCTTTGTAATCACTATTGATGTTTTTGTGTATTACTTCTCCTATTATAAGGTGCTTGAGATGAAGGTATTAGCAGTTAGTTTGTAATTATTGTGTTGTTGGAATTACTTCAAATCTCTAGTTGGTGATCTACTCCTATAAATTTTTCTCAACAAGTGTATTGTAACTATGTTTAGATAAAACCAACTAATTGGATGTGCAATTTTCATCTCAAAAGGGTTTTCCCCATGTACACTTATGTTGTGGTATGATTTTGAATGCTTTAAATTTGTTTCTCCTTGTTGTAATTCTAAATATCTAAATTTACACAATACTTTCCTCTAATATTAGTCCAAGAAGCTTTTTTCACATACCTTGCTTCCTTTCAGGATGAATGTGTTAGAGTTTATGCAATCTCGTAATTTCTTGAGATTCTATCTTGAATGCTACAAGGTCAATCTTGAGCGACACATAATTGATTTGAGATGTAAAATTGGATTGTGATGCACAAGAATGATTGGGTAGGTCATGCTTTAGTGCAGTTGCTTATCTTCACCTTGATAGTTGAATACGTCTAGGATGCTATTGAATAGATTGCATACTTGAGTGGTGAGCATGATCTCCTAAGTCAAGCTCCTTGATGGGCTTGATTAATGACGACGAGGAATATGAAAAAAAATTCATCAACATGTAAGCGATCTATATATAGATGTGATTCTCTGTCCTTTATAAAGTTGAAGTGTACTTTAAATTTTCTTTTTATTTCTAAAACCCAACACATATATTAATGGCACACTTAATGTCTTTAAATACCATGACATAACAACATGTCACACATTATCATAACTAATAAAAAAAGGGAAGAAAAATTAGATAATCTACAAAATTGGGTTCATTCTCACACACCACACCAGTTAAAAAGAACCACAAGATTGAAACAATAATTTGAAAGTAAAAAACAAAATATATAAAACTATAAAATAGAACATAAGTATGAAATAAATGTATACAATATAAAATAGAAATAAATAAAAATTAGACTATAAACTAAACTAAATACAAAACTATAAACATATATATTACATTTAAGACATTCCACCACAATAACTAAAAACAAAATGTGAAGAGGCATGGGAATGCAAATTTCACCCTTAACACTCTTTGTTTAATGGAATATTTAGACGCTACAATTTAACAAACTATCTAACAATGAAATGACAAGTGAGGAGGAAGAAGAAGACCGACTCACATAAGGTCCAATCTCCTGTAAGAACCTCATGAACATATAGTACCTACACACATGACAACAAAAAAGTGTTGTGGTTGTGTTTTGGAGTTTTCCTTAGTCTAACCCCCGTTTTGGCGTTTCCACCTCCACAGACAGCTAATAGACCATAATATAGAGAAAATGATAAAGAAATGGAAATAGACACAACCTATAGAATGCAAAGACAATCTAAATTCTATTCTACAAACTAGACAAAGCAAGTAAACAAATGACTCACCCTCCTTTCTATGTGCTTGGAGAAGCCAAAAGAGGAAGGAAGAGAGCAAGACAATCACACCAATAGTATGAAGCTTGGAAACCTACAATAGACAATGATGTAGAAGCAACAACAATGGTGTAGAGCATAGAATGGGAAGAGTAAGAGTGAAGGTTGAGTGAATAGAAGTGATAGATAGTGAACGACTTGAGAGAGAGAATGAAAATTTAGAGTCAGAGAGAATGAAGTTCAAAAGTTTTTTAAGAGGTAAGAGGATGTTTTTGGACGATCAAGGTTCACAAGGGATGTTGCAATTCACAGGGTGGAAAAGAATGTAATGCCTCCAACGTCCACTGACCTGAGAATCATGTTAGGACATTTGTGTAGCGCACATGAATCCCTTACAAAAATTCCCTCACTGATAGAAAATGACAAAGGCACGTGTGAAAGGCAAGGCAAAGGTGGCAGATTTTTGTATTGTCAAGTGCTAAAGTGAGGTAATATTATAAGAAATTACACTAGGTACAATTTTACACCATAATAGATTATTTTAAGAGGTTTCCCCAAAGTTTTGTTTTAGGGTCTTAGGTGGGTCATGAAAGACCAATTGTTGGTAGGTTTCTTCAACTAAGACTCCTTTTTCTTTTTAGTTCTTATTTTTATTTTTGGATGTTTATGGTTGGGGGGTTTGGGCAATGAATATTTTGTGGAGTCCTCTTTTTTGATCATGCAAAGAAAGAAGACTTTTTTAAAGAAGACTTAACTATCTGAATTTCTAATAACACTAGTGTAAGAACATTGAGTCCCCAAAAATGATGAGCTATCATTAGGACTCATACTTAATTTATTAATTATTATTTTAACTAGGGTGGTGTCCAAGATTGTCTATAGAAGGATTTAAAAAATCTAATCTATGCTAGATTTTATCAAATTAGAGAATGCTTATGTTGGAAAGGAATGCTAACTAGAAATCATAAAAAAATCTAATCTACAAAAGCATAAGAAATGTATCCTAGAGAATGAAATTTCTTTAACTATTGAATTGCTGATAATAAAATATAAACTACTCTACCCTTTTTCTTATTTTTCTATAGATCATGGAGTTAGCAAATATCTTATTAGACAAGATTTTTGTTTGTAGGGAAAATATTTCAGTAGATTTCTGTTTGTAAAGAAAAAATTTCAACACAACATGAAAACAATAGTCTACTTTGTAGCTATGAAATACATAGTTCTTCACATGGACATAGACTTACAAAGGAGAATAAAAAGTCTAATAAATAATACAGACAATGGAAATAACATAGATAACATGAAACACATTTAAAATTATAGTTTGTAAAGAATATGAACACAATTATGCAAACATAAACTTAATGAAAACTTAAATATTTATATCTACCATGCACTTTAAATCCTTAGTTGAGTGGTCAACTTGATAGAGGTTTGAATTCTTCCACTCACAAACTCATTAACATCATACAATAGTACTTCTCACAACAAGAATTCAATATTTTCCATCTTAAAAGAGGTTCTCTATTACTTTTTGTATTAGAAACATGCTAAATATCAAATGCTAAGTTGTTTTTGTTGACCCGACTCCTAAATTATGGCATCATGGCAACATGCATCGATACCATTAAAAGTCTACATTACATAAATTTTATAAACAAGAGTTTGAGTTGCATTAAATAAAAAAGTAGTTCTTGTTGACCAACTTATGATGAGTGTTATGACACATCATATGATATCTTTGAATGGAGATAATGAAGCCAAAATACAATGCTTGATTTTGTGAGTTGTTTATGATGTGATTATGCTAGGTGGAAAGAATATGCCTTTTTTAGCCCATGAACACATCTTGGCATTTGGGTGTTGTTTTTCTAACTAGGTATTTGGGTGCCATATTTTTGGGTGGTTTAGCTCATAGTTTTGCAATTACCATTAATGGTTTTGTGTATTACTTCTCCTATTATAAGGTGCTTGAGATGGAGGTATTAGTAGTGAGTTTGTAGGTATTGTTGTGTTGTTGGAATTACTTCAAATATCTAGTTGGTAATACTCCTATAATTTTTTTTTCAACAAGTGTACTGTAACTATGTTTAGATGAAACTAACTAATTGGATGTGCAATTTTCATCTCAAAAGGGTTTTCCCCATGTACACTTGTGTTGTGGTATGATTTTGAATGCTTTAAATTTGTTTCTCCTTGTAATTCTAAATATCTAAATTTACACAATACTTTCCTCTAATATTAGTTTAGGAAGCTTTTTCACATACCTTGCTTCCTTTCAAGATGAATGTTTTAGAGTTTATGCAATCTCATAATTCTTGAGATTCTGTCTTGAATGCTATAGGGTCAATCTTGAGAGACACATAATTGATTTGAGATATAAAATTAGATTGTGATACACGAATGATTGGGTAGGTCATGCTTTAATGCACTTGCTTACTTTTCACCTTCTTGATAGTTGAATATGTCTAGGAATACTATTGGATATATTGCATACTTGAGTGGTGAGCATGATCTCCTAAGTCAAACTCCTTGGTGGACTTGATTAATGATGATGAGGAATATGAAAAAAAACATTCATCAACATGTAAGTGGTCTATATATAGATGTGGTTATGTATCCTTTATAAAGTTGAAGTGTACTTTAAATGTTCTTTTTATTTCCAAAACCCAATATAGATATTAATGGTAAACTTAATGTCTTTAAATACCATGACATAACAACATGTCATACATTATCATAATTAGTAGAAAGGGAAGAAAAATTGAATTTCAAATTAGATAATCTACAAATTTGAGTTTATTCTCACACATCACACCACTTAACAAGAACCACAAGATTGAAACAATAATTTGAAAGTAGGAAACAAAATATATAAACAAAAAGTATAATAATAAATAGGTGACATAAATATGAAAATAAGTGTACAAATATAAAATAGGTATAAATTTAAATTAAATACAAAACTATATGACATTTAAGACATTCCATCATAATAACAAAAAAAACAAAATGTGAAGAGGCATGGGTATGCAAATTTCACCCTTTTTTCAATGGAATATTTAAACGCTCCAGGAGGGTCGAGATATCGAATAAAATAATTGAATAAAACTTACGCGACATTTTTGTGTTATTTTTTTAATATTTTCTGCCTCCACATCCTTCGTACGCAACTTTAAAAGCATTTTTCTGCAGAGCTGAAGTGGGATTAATTTGGAGGCAAATCTTTCAAGGGTATTTTCGAGGAGAAGAAGATGAGCTGGAGATGCCATGGCACCACCAACTCTGAAATGGTTGCCAAATTACAGGGTTCGTCTTGAATTTGCTTTCATAATTACATGCTTATTAATTTTGCTTAATGTGGTAATTATTAAAATTGCGGAAGAGGATCCACAATTAATAAGCATGGGAAGCTGCCCTTCTAAGGATAGCAATGCCAATTCGATGCTCATTGACAGACTGCAAAGTGAAATACTTTCTCCTTCTCCTCTGTTTTGCTCTTTTTTTTGGTAAAAAAATGATACTGTTTGTGTCCTGCCCCTGTTTCAATCTTGTCTGAAATTTTGTACTGTTTGATAATTTGATTAGTCCCAATTTGAAGCACTCTAGAAAATTAGGGAAAGAGTGGGATAATTAGTTCTGCAGAGCGTAATTTGAATTAATATTTTATTATAATTTGTAGACCCCCCTATTTTAGCTTGGCCAATTGGGTGGTCTTAAACCCACTCAATCATGTGCCTGCTGAATTTAATTGCATAATTTGATTAATATTTACCATAATTAGTTCATCCCCGTTTCAATATCTGTAAGCATGGATAATGCTGGAATGCGCCTGTGGTACCACAACATCATTAAAATATTCTCACTGCCATAACCTTGGGCATTACCTGTTGATAAATAATCAAAAAGTTGAAATTCTTTGTTATTGTTTTTGGAATCTGTACATTTATGTATCTTTATGAGCTGTTGTGTTGTTTCCTACGAGTTTAATCTTGTCCATTGAATTTGGCTTTAAATTTAGAAATGCATCTTACACAGCGTCCAAACATTTATTGCCTTTTTCAGACAAAACGTTTATAATTCCATGTTTATAACAGAACTTTCGATCACCCTTTTACAACAATCAGTTGGACACACATCTTAGGAGTGATTTTTCTCCTTGCGATACGGTGAGAATATTCTGATGCTGCTTGGTTTAGTCCTCAACTGCAAATTAGCTTAGGCATTCGAGAGGGAACATTTCTTGAACCTTGGCTAGCTCTTGGGTTGAGCTTTACTGTTATTATTATTTTTTGCTTAGTCAGATGTACAATCATTTATCCTTTTCATTCAAGGCAATACATCGCAGAGTTTAGAACACAGTTTGGATCAGGAGCCATGTTTGAGGGGTTCCTGTTCTATTATAGTTTGGCTGGGATTTTTATCCAGCTTCTTCCACACATAGACTGCATTAACATAGATTCTTTAACACGTGGAACATACACATTGAGACTAGCTCGAATCACAACCAATTTACTTTGTCACTAGTCTATGGCATGCTGGATATTGAATTTACTCTAGTAGCCCAGTTGATGAATGAATATTGGCTGGGTTTAATTATCTATCTTGTCTCCTTATAGTCTTCTTTATTGACAATAACTTTTTGGATGTTTGTGATTTCTTTGTGCTTAAGGAGCTTTCCTTTAGAGGGCACTCTGGCTGGCTGTCATCTCTATCTGTAGTTCTCTAGTCACATTAATCTACTTTGGCCATTAGCGGCAAGAATATAATCTGAATTTCAAGTAAATAAATTGTGTTCTAATGAATATTTTGTGAGTAACAATTGATTACTAGCTAGATTAGGCTTTGAGTACTCTTTCTAAGTTGTTCCAATGTTCCTTGATGCGGTCTGTATTTGTCCAATTTATTTCAATAGGTTGTAATAATTAGGATTTGAATACTCTCCCAAGAGTTGAGATTTATTATATTATTGGCTTAGCAAATGAGCTCCACGTTGTTTTCTCTCATACAGCTATTTTCTCAGTTCCCATTTATTTTTAAGGGGTGACCTTCATTTTCTTTATATTTAGTGATTTTTTCAAGAATACACATTGTTTCATCAAAGCCAAACAATTAAGCCTATTAGATGACTAACTCTGCTTTCCTGATGTCTATTTGCCCATGGCATTGAATCCACTGGACTGATACTAGTTTGCCCATGGCTATGAATTCTGACTGTTTTAACTTCTCACCCCATTGTTTTTTAGATGGAGTTGGAATCTTATTCTAGACTTACTTTGTGCAGGCGTATTAAAATCGTGCTTCATCATTTTCAAGACAAATAAGAAAATCTGAACTTTGTGATTTGTAGTGATTTTTTTGCTGTTCTGTAATTGTTTTTAGATTTTAGGTATATCAAACTAGATTAGGTTTAGCACAAAATCCTACAGAAAAATTGTTGTTCATCACTTTTTTGTATTTCAAGATTTTTTTTGATATGTGCAATGAGAGGCCTGGGGTCCTTTCCCTTTGTATATATATCAAAGAATCAAAAACACATGAAGTCTGTTTTCAGCCCTCAATAGGGATACCAAAACCAGATGAATCTTGCTTAAAAATTAGGAAATCCATCCCAAACATAAGACTACTAACCTTAGCTAATTGAAAACAAAGCAAAAGCATTCTTATTGAACCTAGTTCACCTTTCTGTCACCCACAGGAGGCTTGCTTGAGCCACTGACATTATTATCCTTCCCTTGCAGACTTGCTACTTGAACCAAATACTTAACTACCCGTTTGGTCCTCTCTACCCTCGCACTGCCCTGGTGATGGGAAGGAGAACGAAAAGAAATCTGCAGGCATGAAAGATCAACTCTGGGGACAAACACTTCACCTCCTTCCACAACAAAATTCTGCAAATTCTCAACTGCCCCAACCAAAGCTTGAAACTGGGCTTCCAACTTCCTGAAGGATGCCATTGAAACCAACCCTCAGAATTCAACACCTGCCACTGGCAGCAGCCAGCAGCCAGCAGCCGACCAGGGAAAGCTTCAGTCACTTTTAAAGCCTTCTCAAGGCCACCTCTGAAATTCCCTCACATAGAAATTTGTGAAAGTTTCCACCAGTCCCTTATCTTTAATGAAATCCAACAAATTTGAAACAAACATAGAAGCAATATCAGAATTTACTCTACTGTGAATTTTGGCTTCAAGGTAATCAGAACCTATTACATTGTTAACTGCATTCTCAACTGACCTGAACTGAACTGCAAAAATGATCCTCAGCCGTTGATCAGAGATAGGGCCCAAAAAAGACATCTCTTGCTTCTTAGACGCTTCTCATGCAAAAGATGAAACTTTGGCTTCATTGAGAGTGACTTAAGATAACAGCAGGAAAGATTTGCCTTCAGCCTTAATGTGATGTCCCATTTATTTCCTTAATATCATGTACAATCTGTCAAGGCCCCGAGCACAGTCTGCACATAAATTAATCAATGACTGGGATTGCAGCCTGTGACTAAAGAGGAAAAGTTCAAAGGTTCGATGAAATTAGCAATTCCATATTAAGGACAGGGTGATGACCACTTTGGAAGTGTTTAAATAAAATTAATTAAATGCTGGGCCGACCCAAAATGCTGGCCAACCATACAGAGTTTAATGCCCAATATAATGTGCAGTGATTATTCCAAATTAAATGCAGCAGCTCTATTTCCTAAAAGGCAGCGCTTCATTAAAAAGAAAGGGGGCAGAGTTTAGTTAGCGATTATCATCTTTCAAAGAGATGCGTCACCTCATTCAAATATGAAGATATAAATAACATTTGAGAAGGGATGAGTGGAAATCAATTAGAAATCTGGATAAGCAGCAGATTGGAAAAAAAGAGGAATAAATTATAAGAGATCTATTGGATTAAGTATTACTGCCAAGAATATATTTGGGAAGTAAGTTTATATGTATATATAAAGTGATTATTGTAAGATTGAAATATATATGAAGTATATATACATACATTATAAACAATCGTGCAATAATGATGCTTGCAGCAATTATTAATCCGTATTAGTAATTATTCATTTGATTTAATCTATTAGTTTACCTATAAGCAATCAGGCATGGGTTGGCAAGGAAACATGTTAGGGAAGGGCGGTATAGGTTCTCTCAATGTAAGTACACCACCCTAAGTTGGATAGAATTGTCTTGGTTGGATGTTCCTGTCACTTAGGGCCAGGGGGGTATGAGCATGCCCTTGGGCTTAATTGAGATGAATAGTTTATGGGTTCTCACAATGTAAGTACACCACCCTAAGTTGGATGGAATTGTCTTGGTTGGATGTTCTTGCCACTTGGGTCTAAGGGGTATGAGGATGCCCTTGGGCTTAATTGAGATGAATAGTTTATAGGTTCTCACAATGTAAGTACACCACCCTAAGTTGGACGGAATTGTCTTGGTTGGATGTTCCTGCCACTTGGGGCCAGGGGGTATGAGCATACCCTTGGGCTTAATTGTGATCAATAGTTTTTTTGGCGCCCTATCATGCGTTTCTCTCCAATCCCTACCATGATTGGTCAGTGGAAAAAAAGTCTATGGATTGGATTCAAGTTTAAGTTGTTATTCATTATTTCATAAGTGTTAATAGTTCATTTATTCTTAAAATTTCAATATGTAATATATAATTTACTATGGAATATTATTTGTAAAACAATTTTATGTTATGTAATTGTCCCTTAAGGCAAATTCAAGCATACTCCAAGTAGGGGACATTACAATTGGTATCAGAGCCTTAATCCTGCCAACCTGCGGGAGAAACCGACTTTAACCACCATTCAATTAGGATTAACCATTCAACCCTCTTCTTAAATAGGCCAATAGTGCATTTCTATATATGTGTGTCTTTCACATGTATGCTTTGTGTCTTACGTGTATTTATATGTATGCTTCGTGTCTTATGTGTATCTATATGTATGCTTCATGTCTTACATGTATTTATGTGTATGCTTTGTGTCTTGCATGTATTTATGTGAATGCTTTGTGTATTATGTGTATGCTTCATGCTTTACGTATATCTATATGTTTGCTTCATGCCTAATGTGTCTTCAACAACACTAACAAATTAACTTATTTAAAATTAAAATTATTAGTCTCCAAATGCAACAATGAAGAGTTGTAACTATTGAAATGAAAAGGTGTGACTCCCTCAAACGTGAGATATAAAAGGGAGAGCATTTCATTTGAGAAAGACATCCATAACATCATTGAAGAATTCAATTGAGAATAAAACCTTAAGTGATTTTGCACGTGAATTAAATTAGGTTCTCAAGAATAGTGATGATGTGAGAAAGGATGTGACTCTTCAAATGTGAAAGACTATGACTCCCTCAACAATAAGATATAAAAGGGGAATCATTTCCTTGTGAAGAAGCCATCAATAGGAAATAAATCTATCAATCAACTTGGAAGTAATGTATTATTCTCAAAAGGCAGCCATGAAGGGTGGTGATTCATTTACTATGAAGGGTGGTGACTCCTTTATAATGAAGGGTGGTGACTCATTAATTGTGAAGGGTGGTGACTCCTTCAAAAAAGGATATAAAGAATAAATCAATTCATTGACATTTAATAAGCAATCATCACTCATCTATCCACCAAGAAATCAAGCAATCATCACTCATCTATCCATCAAGAAATCAAATAATCAAAATATCAAAAAGTTTCCCTAGGAGGGAATAATCAATCATAACAACTCAACATAGTTAATGATAAATCTAATGATACAACTTGATTTTTAAATAGAAATCCACATGTTGGCATCACTAGTTGTCACAAAAATTTAGGCATAACTAAGATACAAAGACGGATTAAGATTATCCTACTTCAAGATATAAGTGTACCAAAATATCATCTTGACCTAGGGTGGTCAATCTCTTAAGAGCCAAACAATAACATTAGAAGTCCACAAAAATATTCCAAAGCAATCTACAATGATTTACCCATAACACCCCATTTGAAACATCATAGAGTGAATTATTATGAGCATGTCTAGTCGAAATTAGAAATAGTAATAAAAACCTAAATTCAGCCAAACTTTGATCTACCAAAACAACATTTTGAAAGAATGTAATGAAGACAACTCAATTCTTTAGGAACTTGCAAGTAACAAATTTTGACTCTTAGAGAGACCTAGGAGAAATTTTGGAAAGAACCATGGACACTATAAATTGAAGTTTGTGTTTGAGATTTATTGGAGGATATATTCATCAAGCTTCATTGAGGCAGGAACACATTTGTTCTATTCATTTTAGACAAGACCATAATGCACAATCAAATCCATAACACATATCATCTACCCCACACTCATAGAAACGTTGTCAATGCATGGATCAACCTTGTAACCTACAAAATTGATCTAATGAACTTGTCTTATGAACCAAATTCACTTCTATATGTAATATCTAGAGTAGATCACTTCATCCAAGGGTCTTCTTCTCCTAAGTCCTTTTCTTGATAAAAGTGACTCCACATTCATGATCAAAGATCAAGGACATCAGTATTAGGCACCTTAGATAAATTTGATCCAAGCAAGTTACATCCAAATTTATTACATAAGCCTATGCTAAGTCACATTGTGAGCCCATAACCCACAAGTCCCAAGATCATTTTCATGTCTTAAACTTTTGAAAAAATTGATGGAATAAAATAGCACTTTTCTGAGATATGAAAATCAACCTACTGTTAAACAGGGGAATATGTCAAATCTTTACAAGAGGAGTGACGACCTTCCATTGATATGAAAATTGGATGTTAGTGTCGATCTATAAATTCAAATTCCATAAAGTGCTTGTGGGGCATAACTGTTTGCTATGGATTCTAAGACTTTGGTACATAAAATAATTTGTACTTGAGGATTATCTAGGAAATATATACTTAGAAGGTTATAACATGTCACTAATTACCTATGAGTCTGTGACAAGGTGATATATGTTGAAAGATGTTTGACTAGGTTAAGTGTTACAAAACTCTATAAGCTATTTTACATACTCATTAGAAACAAACTTGCCTCAAAATTTTGTTGAATGTTTACACAAAATGCAACAAGGGTAATCAAGAATTTGGATTCATTGTTTTGAATCCTTGTGGTAATGATGTGAGAGAAAACTTGTCTTGAGTAATAGGTCTTGCCAATTTCCAACTCTTGATTTTGTTTATTGGGGAATAGTAGTACATGAGTCGAAAGAATTGTTAAGTTAAGATAGCATCGATCAGATATGAATAATGATTGCAGGCTATGTTTGGCTTTAAATTTAGAAATGCATCTTACACAGCGTCCAAACGTTTATTGCCTTTTTCAGACAAAACGTTTATAATTCCATGTTTATAACAGAACTTTCGATCACCCTTTTACAACAATCAGTTGGACACACATCTTAGGAGTGATTTTTCTCCTTGCGATACGGTGAGAATATTCTGATGCTGCTTGGTCTTAGTCCTCAACTGCAAATTAGCTTAGGCATTCGAGAGGGAACATTTCTTGAACCTTGGCTAGCTCTTGGGTTGAGCTTTACTGTTATTATTATTTTTTGCTTAGTCAGATGTACAATCATTTATCCTTTTCATTCAAGGCAATACATCGCAGAGTTTAGAACACAGTTTGGATCAGGAGCCATGTTTGAGGGGTTCCTGTTCTATTATAGTTTGGCTGGGATTTTTATCCAGCTTCTTCCACACATAGACTGCATTAACATAGATTCTTTAACACGTGGAACATACACATTGAGACTAGCTCGAATCACAACCAATTTACTTTGTCACTAGTCTACGGCATGCTGGATATTGAATTTACTCTAGTAGCCCAGTTGATGAATGAATATTGGCTGGGTTTAATTATCTATCTTGTCTCCTTATAGTCTGCTTTATTGACAATAACTTTTTGGATGTTTGTGATTTCTTTGTGCTTAAGGAGCTTTCCTTTAGAGGGCACTCTGGCTGGCTGTCATCTCTATCTGTAGTTCTCTAGTCACATTAATCTACTTTGGCCATTAGTGGCAAGAATATAATCTGAATTTCAAGTAAATAAATTGTGTTCTAATGAATATTTTGTGAGTAACAATTGATTACTAGCTAGATTAGGCTTTGAGTACTCTTTCTAAGTTGTTCCAATGTTCCTTGATGCGGTCTGTATTTGTCCAATTTATTTCAATAGGTTGTAATAATTAGGATTTGAATACTCTCCCAAGAGTTGAGATTTATTATATTATTGGCTTAGCAAATGAGCTCCACGTTGTTTTCTCTCATACAGCTATTTTCTCAGTTCCCATTTATTTTTAAGGGGTGACCTTCATTTTCTTTATATTTAGTGATTTTTTCAAGAATACACATTGTTTCATCAAAGCCAAACAATTAAGCCTATTAGATGACTAACTCTGCTTTCCTGATGTCTATTTGCCCATGGCATTGAATCCACTGGACTGATACTAGTTTGCCCATGGCTATGAATTCTGACTGTTTTAACTTCTCACCCCATTGTTTTTTAGATGGAGTTGGAATCTTATTCTAGACTTACTTTGTGCAGGCGTATTAAAATCATGCTTCATCATTTTCAAGACAAATAAGAAAATCTGAACTTTGTGATTTGTAGTGATTTTTTTGCTGTTCTGTAATTGTTTTTAGATTTTAGGTATATCAAACTAGATTAGGTTTAGCACAAAATCCTACAGAAAAATTGTTGTTCATCACTTTTTTGTATTTCAAGATTTTTTTTGATATGTGCAATGAGAGGCCTGGGGTCCTTTCCCTTTGTATATATATCAAAGAATCAAAAACACATGAAGTCTGTTTTCAGCCCTCAATAGGGATACCAAAACCAGATGAATCTTGCTTAAAAATTAGGAAATCCATCCCAAACATAAGACTACTAACCTTAGCTAATTGAAAACAAAGCAAAAGCATTCTTATTGAACCTAGTTCACCTTTCTGTCACCCACAGGAGGCTTGCTTGAGCCACTGACATTATTATCCTTCCCTTGCAGACTTGCTACTTGAACCAAATACTTAACTACCCGTTTGGTCCTCTCTACCCTCGCACTGCCCTGGTGATGGGAAGGAGAACGAAAAGAAATCTGCAGGCATGAAAGATCAACTCTGGGGACAAACACTTCACCTCCTTCCACAACAAAATTCTGCAAATTCTCAACTGCCCCAACCAAAGCTTGAAACTGGGCTTCCAACTTCCTGAAGGATGCCATTGAAACCAACCCTCAGAATTCAACACCTGCCACTGGCAGCAGCCAGCAGCCAGCAGCCGACCAGGGAAAGCTTCAGTCACTTTTAAAGCCTTCTCAAGGCCACCTCTGAAATTCCCTCACATAGAAATTTGTGAAAGTTTCCACCAGTCCCTTATCTTTAATGAAATCCAACAAATTTGAAACAAACATAGAAGCAATATCAGAATTTACTCTACTGTGAATTTTGGCTTCAAGGTAATCAGAACCTATTACATTGTTAACTGCATTCTCAACTGACCTGAACTGAACTGCAAAAATGATCCTCAGCCGTTGATCAGAGATAGGGCCCAAAAAAGACATCTCTTGCTTCTTAGACGCTTCTCATGCAAAAGATGAAACTTTGGCTTCATTGAGAGTGACTTAAGATAACAGCAGGAAAGATTTGCCTTCAGCCTTAATGTGATGTCCCATTTATTTCCTTAATATCATGTACAATCTGTCAAGGCCCCGAGCACAGTCTGCACATAAATTAATCAATGACTGGGATTGCAGCCTGTGACTAAAGAGGAAAAGTTCAAAGGTTCGATGAAATTAGCAATTCCATATTAAGGACAGGGTGATGACCACTTTGGAAGTGTTTAAATAAAATTAATTAAATGCTGGGCCGACCCAAAATGCTGGCCAACCATACAGAGTTTAATGCCCAATATAATGTGCAGTGATTATTCCAAATTAAATGCAGCAGCTCTATTTCCTAAAAGGCAGCGCTTCATTAAAAAGAAAGGGGGCAGAGTTTAGTTAGCGATTATCATCTTTCAAAGAGATGCGTCACCTCATTCAAATATGAAGATATAAATAACATTTGAGAAGGGATGAGTGGAAATCAATTAGAAATCTGGATAAGCAGCAGATTGGAAAAAAAGAGGAATAAATTATAAGAGATCTATTGGATTAAGTATTACTGCCAAGAATATATTTGGGAAGTAAGTTTATATGTATATATAAAGTGATTATTGTAAGATTGAAATATATATGAAGTATATATACATACATTATAAACAATCGTGCAATAATGATGCTTGCAGCAATTATTAATCCGTATTAGTAATTATTCATTTGATTTAATCTATTAGTTTACCTATAAGCAATCAGGCATGGGTTGGCAAGGAAACATGTTAGGGAAGGGCGGTATAGGTTCTCTCAATGTAAGTACACCACCCTAAGTTGGATAGAATTGTCTTGGTTGGATGTTCCTGTCACTTAGGGCCAGGGGGGTATGAGCATGCCCTTGGGCTTAATTGAGATGAATAGTTTATGGGTTCTCACAATGTAAGTACACCACCCTAAGTTGGATGGAATTGTCTTGGTTGGATGTTCTTGCCACTTGGGTCTAAGGGGTATGAGGATGCCCTTGGGCTTAATTGAGATGAATAGTTTATAGGTTCTCACAATGTAAGTACACCACCCTAAGTTGGACGGAATTGTCTTGGTTGGATGTTCCTGCCACTTGGGGCCAGGGGGTATGAGCATACCCTTGGGCTTAATTGTGATCAATAGTTTTTTTGGCGCCCTATCATGCGTTTCTCTCCAATCCCTACCATGATTGGTCAGTGGAAAAAAAGTCTATGGATTGGATTCAAGTTTAAGTTGTTATTCATTATTTCATAAGTGTTAATAGTTCATTTATTCTTAAAATTTCAATATGTAATATATAATTTACTATGGAATATTATTTGTAAAACAATTTTATGTTATGTAATTGTCCCTTAAGGCAAATTCAAGCATACTCCAAGTAGGGGACATTACAATTGGTATCAGAGCCTTAATCCTGCCAACCTGCGGGAGAAACCGACTTTAACCACCATTCAATTAGGATTAACCATTCAACCCTCTTCTTAAATAGGCCAATAGTGCATTTCTATATATGTGTGTCTTTCACATGTATGCTTTGTGTCTTACGTGTATTTATATGTATGCTTCGTGTCTTATGTGTATCTATATGTATGCTTCATGTCTTACATGTATTTATGTGTATGCTTTGTGTCTTGCATGTATTTATGTGAATGCTTTGTGTATTATGTGTATGCTTCATGCTTTACGTATATCTATATGTTTGCTTCATGCCTAATGTGTCTTCAACAACACTAACAAATTAACTTATTTAAAATTAAAATTATTAGTCTCCAAATGCAACAATGAAGAGTTGTAACTATTGAAATGAAAAGGTGTGACTCCCTCAAACGTGAGATATAAAAGGGAGAGCATTTCATTTGAGAAAGACATCCATAACATCATTGAAGAATTCAATTGAGAATAAAACCTTAAGTGATTTTGCACGTGAATTAAATTAGGTTCTCAAGAATAGTGATGATGTGAGAAAGGATGTGACTCTTCAAATGTGAAAGACTATGACTCCCTCAACAATAAGATATAAAAGGGGAATCATTTCCTTGTGAAGAAGCCATCAATAGGAAATAAATCTATCAATCAACTTGGAAGTAATGTATTATTCTCAAAAGGCAGCCATGAAGGGTGGTGATTCATTTACTATGAAGGGTGGTGACTCCTTTATAATGAAGGGTGGTGACTCATTAATTGTGAAGGGTGGTGACTCCTTCAAAAAAGGATATAAAGAATAAATCAATTCATTGACATTTAATAAGCAATCATCACTCATCTATCCACCAAGAAATCAAGCAATCATCACTCATCTATCCATCAAGAAATCAAATAATCAAAATATCAAAAAGTTTCCCTAGGAGGGAATAATCAATCATAACAACTCAACATAGTTAATGATAAATCTAATGATACAACTTGATTTTTAAATAGAAATCCACATGTTGGCATCACTAGTTGTCACAAAAATTTAGGCATAACTAAGATACAAAGACGGATTAAGATTATCCTACTTCAAGATATAAGTGTACCAAAATATCATCTTGACCTAGGGTGGTCAATCTCTTAAGAGCCAAACAATAACATTAGAAGTCCACAAAAATATTCCAAAGCAATCTACAATGATTTACCCATAACACCCCATTTGAAACATCATAGAGTGAATTATTATGAGCATGTCTAGTCGAAATTAGAAATAGTAATAAAAACCTAAATTCAGCCAAACTTTGATCTACCAAAACAACATTTTGAAAGAATGTAATGAAGACAACTCAATTCTTTAGGAACTTGCAAGTAACAAATTTTGACTCTTAGAGAGACCTAGGAGAAATTTTGGAAAGAACCATGGACACTATAAATTGAAGTTTGTGTTTGAGATTTATTGGAGGATATATTCATCAAGCTTCATTGAGGCAGGAACACATTTGTTCTATTCATTTTAGACAAGACCATAATGCACAATCAAATCCATAACACATATCATCTACCCCACACTCATAGAAACGTTGTCAATGCATGGATCAACCTTGTAACCTACAAAATTGATCTAATGAACTTGTCTTATGAACCAAATTCACTTCTATATGTAATATCTAGAGTAGATCACTTCATCCAAGGGTCTTCTTCTCCTAAGTCCTTTTCTTGATAAAAGTGACTCCACATTCATGATCAAAGATCAAGGACATCAGTATTAGGCACCTTAGATAAATTTGATCCAAGCAAGTTACATCCAAATTTATTACATAAGCCTATGCTAAGTCACATTGTGAGCCCATAACCCACAAGTCCCAAGATCATTTTCATGTCTTAAACTTTTGAAAAAATTGATGGAATAAAATAGCACTTTTCTGAGATATGAAAATCAACCTACTGTTAAACAGGGGAATATGTCAAATCTTTACAAGAGGAGTGACGACCTTCCATTGATATGAAAATTGGATGTTAGTGTCGATCTATAAATTCAAATTCCATAAAGTGCTTGTGGGGCATAACTGTTTGCTATGGATTCTAAGACTTTGGTACATAAAATAATTTGTACTTGAGGATTATCTAGGAAATATATACTTAGAAGGTTATAACATGTCACTAATTACCTATGAGTCTGTGACAAGGTGATATATGTTGAAAGATGTTTGACTAGGTTAAGTGTTACAAAACTCTATAAGCTATTTTACATACTCATTAGAAACAAACTTGCCTCAAAATTTTGTTGAATGTTTACACAAAATGCAACAAGGGTAATCAAGAATTTGGATTCATTGTTTTGAATCCTTGTGGTAATGATGTGAGAGAAAACTTGTCTTGAGTAATAGGTCTTGCCAATTTCCAACTCTTGATTTTGTTTATTGGGGAATAGTAGTACATGAGTCGAAAGAATTGTTAAGTTAAGATAGCATCGATCAGATATGAATAATGATTGCAGGCTATGCATCATCATTATTTTTAATCGAACTACTCTTACTTATAGACGTATTCAAGGATAATATAAATCTTTGTTTGCTGCTTGTTAAGATTGGTAACCACCGAAATTACCAAGAGAACTCGCGCGCACAAGAGACACGTCTCATGAGTAGACATGTCTCCATCTTGTGGAGACACGTCCTCTCATGAGACGCGTCTCCCTTGAACGTGTCTTCTCCTTTGATACAAATAGGAATTCTATTCTATCTTGTAAACCATAGAAATCAATTAATGTTCTGCAATCAGCACATTCAAACCAGACACACAAAATTTAACTTAGAATTATTACACAGAATTCCTGTCTTCGAATTTCCATAGGTCTTCTAGGATCCAGCTTTGATAAGCCTCTAGAACTGCTGTCTACATTCAAAATAGGTGTCCTCATTCTCATCTAGATAACAAAACTCCTGAAGAAGCATTTACTGGCATAAAACCTGATATTAGTCACTTTAGGATTTTTGGTTGCCCAGTCTATATTCATGTGCCCAAAGAGAAAAGATTCAAACTAGAACCTTCCGGAAAGAAAGGGATATTTGTGGGATATAGTGAATCCTCCAAAGCTTACAGGATTTTCATACCCGGGCAGGAACAAATTGAATTGAGCAGAGATGTCATCTTTGAAGAAGACATAGCATTCAAAAGGGCAAGAAGTTCAAATGAGATAGAAACTTATTCACCTAGAGTCTTAGACAAGGATCCTACCCCTGAGATTCAGAGGGAGAATCTTGAGGAAATATCAAATGAGCTTCTATCTACTTCAGATGAGAATACAAATGACAACAGCAAGAAGAGACCACTTTGGGCTAGAAAGATGATCAAAGAAGCTGAGAATCTTGCAGCACCCAAAGGAACGTTTAGGGAAAGTAAAAGACCCAAACGGTTCTCAAGCTATGTTGCTCTAATGAATGACATCATAAATTCAGAACCCACCAGTGTTTTAGAAGCCTTCAGACATCAAGTATGGAAGGACGCAATGATGGAAGAGTATCAGTCCATTCTAAAGAATGATGTATGGGATATAGTGCCTAGACCAAAAGAGAAATCTGTCGTCTCTTCTAAATGGCTCTTCAAAATCAAACATGCTGCTGATGGCAGTATAGAAAAACATAAGGCACGTTTTGTGGCAAGAGGTTTTTCACAAAAGGAAGGCATTGATTATGAAGAAACATTTGCACCTGTTGCCCGTTACACATCTGTGAGAGCAGTGATAGCCATTGCAGCAGCTAAAGGCTGGAAGATCCATCAAATGGATGTAAAAACTGCCTTTCTAAATGGAACCAATGAAGAGGAAGTCTATCTAGAGCAGCCTGAAGGTTTTGTGATACATAAACCTAACTCACATGTATGCAGACTAAAGAAAGCACTATATGGACTTAAACAGGCTCCCAGGGCCTGGTATGAAAGAATTGACAGCTACCTCTTGGGACTAGGATTCTCCAAGAATGATGCAGACCCAAATCTTTACTTTAAGGTAATTAAAGGTGATATGTTAATAATTATTTTATATGTTGATGACCTGCTGATAACAGGAGAAGATCACCTCATTGCTCAAGGAAAGAAGGATCTAACTTCAGAATTTGACATGAAAGACTTGGGCATTTTACACTACTTTCTTGGTTTGGAAGTCTGGCAGAAACCAGATGGCATCATACTAAACCAAGGAAAGTATACTATTGATATTCTAAAGAGATTTGGAATGTTGGATTGTAGACCCATGTCTACACCCATGGAAACCAACCTTCACAAACTGAAAGAAGCAGCAGCAGAATCCAAGTGTGCAGATTCAACCCTATATAGACAAATGATTGGATCTTTGATGTACCTGGTTAACACCAGACCTGATATTTGCTATGCAGTGAATGCTCTAAGCCAGTTCATGTGTGAGCCAAAGGAAATTCACCTTATGGCTGTGAAACATATATTGAGATATCTTCAAGGCACTATTGGATATGGTCTTCTTTACAAAAATAATCAACTAGATCTACATGGATACTCTGATTCAGATTGGGCTGGAAGTATAACCGATCGGAAAAGCACATCAGGATGTTGCTTCAGTTTGGGATCGGCTATGATTTCTTGGATTTGCAGAAAATAGTCTTCTGTAGCCCAAAGCTCGACAGAAGCTGAATACATTGCAGCCTCTATTGGGGCAAGAGAAGCAGTATGGCTCCGGAAATTGCTTGTGGGACTCTTTGGTGAGCCCTTGAATCCTACCATCATTCATTGTGATAATCAGAGTTGCATCAAACTCTCTGTAAATCCAGTATTCCATGATAGATCTAAGCACATTGAGATCCCCTATCATTATGTAAGAGACATGGTAGAAAGGAATGTGATTCAGTTGGAGTATATTAGTACAAATGATCAAACAACAAACATTCTCACCAAACCTCTCTCTCGAATCAAGGTTGAACACTTCCGGAAGAAGCTTGGTATGATTGAAATGTAATTTGATATTATGCTTGAAATTCAAAATTGTTTAGAAGTTGTACTAATATATTTAAAGATGTTTAATGTGTAAACTCTTTTGTCATGTGTGTAACTCCATAACCCTATGTGCTCGCTCCCCCTGTGTACATTATTGAAATGTGACGATCTTTCTAATAATGAACACTTGTATGTGACATTGTAAAGTGACGACTCTACAATGATGAGTTGAACTATCATGATAGATATCATGTGACTTGATATATGTGGACATGTCATGATAGTATCTCTTGGACACTTTGATGGATATCATGGGACTTGATGTCATTTGAAGATCATTGTGATCCTTAAGAGATAATCATGGTGGATATCTGTGGATATGCCGTGAATCATTATGGTAGACATCATGTGACTTGATGTCAATGCACATACCATAATAAAGATGTGTTATGAAGAATGTCATGTGACTTGACAATATTGAAGAAACATATCATATCTTCGATATCACATGTGAAGGTGATATCTCCTCTTATTCATCTTGAAGTATCTTCCCTAGCTAAGAGGGAGTGTTAAGTTAAGATAGCATCGGTCAGATATGAATAATGATTGCAGGCTATGCATCATCATTATTTTTAATCGAACTACTCTTACTTATAGACGTATTCAAGGATAATATAAATCTTTGTTTGCTGCTTGTTAAGATTGGTAACCACTGAAATTACCAAGAGAACCCACGCTCTCAAGAGACACGTCTCATGAGCAGACGTGTCTCCATCTTGTGGAGACACGTCCTCTCATGAGACGCGTCTCCCTTGAACGTGTCTTCTCCTTTGATACAAATAGGAATTCTATTCTATCTTGCAAACATAGAAATCAATTAATGTTCTGCAATCAACACATTCAAACCAGACGCACAAAATTTAACTTAAAATTATTACACAGAATTCCTGTCTTCGAATTTCCATAGGTCTTCTAGGATTCAGCTCTGATAAGATTTGATAGCATTAACAAGAATATTGGACAACAAATTGCCCTCAAACTTTAGAAGATGGTATTAACCTTATTGGTAGTCAAGTTGAGGCAACTATACCAGCAACTACTCTTTAGAGACATCATTGTAGCATGGAGTGAGACATAACCAAGACCATTGCCACTAGTGTAGAGTTTCAATTCCTAATTATCAAAGTATCACAACTGAAGTTAATCACAAAAAGGAGCAATGTCTAAGAATTACAAACCTACAAGGTTGATTTGGGATCTTGGTAAATTCAAGAGCTTTGTAGCCTGTGATTGCTTAGCCTGTGATTGCTTGAGGACAAGCAATCTTGGGCAGGGTGGACTGTGATGTCCCATTTATTTCCTTAATATCATGTACAATCTGTCAAGCCCTTGAGCACAGTCTGCACATAAATTAATTAATGACTTGGATCACAGCCTGTGACTAAAGAGGAAAAGTTCAAAGGTTCGATGAAATTAGCAATTCCATATTAAGGATAGGGTGACGACCACTTTGGAATTGTTTAAATAAAATTAATTAAATGCTGGGCCGACCATACATAGTTTAATGCCCAATATAAAGTGCAGCGATTATTCCAAATTGAATGCAGCAGTTCTATTTCCTAAAAGGAATCACTTCATTAAAAAGAAAGGGGGCAGAGTTTAGGAAGTGATTATCTCTTAACAAAGAGACATGTTCTTTCCAAAGGATATCATCTTTCAAAGAGATGTGTCTCCTCATTCAAACATGAAGATATAAATGACATTTGAGATGGGATGAATGGAAATCAACTAGAAATCTGGATAAGCAGCAGATTGGAAAAAAAAGGAATAAATTATAAGAGATCTATTGGATTAAGTATTATTGCCAAGAATATATTTGGGAAGTAAGTTTATATATATATATATATATATATATATATAGTATAAAGTGATTATTGTAAGATTGAAATTAATTAGAAATATAAATATATATATTTCTAATTAATTTCAATCTTACAATAATCACTTTATAATTGATCGTGCAATAATGATGCTTGCATCAATTATTAATCTGTATTAGTAATTATTCATTTGATTTAATCTATTAGTTTCCCTATAAGCAATCAGGCATGGGTTGGCAAGGAAACATGTTAGGGAAGGGCGGTATAGGTTCTCTCAATGTAAGTACACCACCTTAAGTTGGATGGAATTGTTTTGCTTGGATGTTCCTGCCACTTCTTCAATTGAACTGATTTTATTTTTCTGAACAATTCATAATATTCACAGACTTCCCTAATGCAATTCTTTGACTCCCGAACATTTCCAAAGGCAGCGGTAGCACATTGGCAAACTTCCGGCTTTCCAAATTTCTGATACAAAAATTGCTTTTGTCCCCTTAACATGAAATGACATCTAGTGGTCCCAAAATAATTGATTTTAAATAAATCAATCACCTTCTTAAACTTTGAAGGATTTTCCAAAATAGATGGCACCAACTAATAAGTTCCCAAGCATTCTTTGGATAGTCGCTGCTAATAGAAATGTCTCCTAATTGTCGGCAGGGTATTCTTCTCTCCACCGTGGAACATAGGACAAATAGGGACCAATGAATATCAGTTATGGCCAGCGCAACTCCTTTGTCTTGCCTCTTCTTATAAATTGCTCCCGATTTCTTACTCCCGAGTGGCTCATTACAATTTACATCTATTCGCACCATTATAATTAACACAAATATCCTTTACTGGCTGTTGCGATGGGAAGTTCACTGTGCCATGCGGGAATTTGGATTAGAATTCTCATGACTTGGAAACATAATCGGCTACCATGAATGTAATACTCTGCCGTTTGACCTTCATTGGACCTGTCCCAAATTTCCCGACAGTCTTCTAAATTGATGTCTTTGATATTCTACAACTTCCCGTCTCCAGATGTAGCGTTTCAAATTCTTAGCTTAGTTGTGGCGATGAAATCTGGAATTATTCGGCGCTCTAAAATCACACGACTCTCCTTAATTTTGTCGGCAGGAAAGTGGCGATTAGAATTTGATTCACTTCTACTTTTTCCACAATTATAATCGACTTCTTTTAAAGAAGGAAATTTATTAAAGTAATGGCTGATAAAGAATGGAACGACTCCTTATCCCTGTCAGAATGCCTCAACTTCAAAAAATATACAAATATCTGAAAATATCTGAAGATGCCTGCTGCTTAATTAAGACACTGATTAGATTTCAAAGCGTTTTCGGCAATTATGCTTCAACGGCATATAATATGGGTATTTTCATTCACCAAAGTATAAAATCTCTGAATGTTTGAAGTATGCAAGAATATTAAGTTTCTTGTAATCCCAAGTTGAAATACTTCAAAACATAGGGGCTGTACATTTAAAAATTAACCAGATATTCTGCAATTACATTTATCAACTCCCAAATTGAGAATGCACAACTCCAATAAGAAAGCTAATATAAAAACTGAAAGAACCAATTAACACACTCGCATAATTCCTAAATTGGAATTATCAGCAATCACTCAGGGAGTGTCTTTCAACCTCGAAGATGATGTTCTTTGTGAAGGTTTCCGTCCTCACAAAGCTTGTTGGTGAACTCCGTTCAACCAGCAAAAACCAGACCTCCAAACCCAAATCCAACATACAGAAACAAAGCTCCAACAATCTTTTATTCTCCCCACTCTGTAACTCCTTGTGTCTCCTTGAATTCTCTTCCTTTTTCCCTTTTCACCTTTTAATTAATTTCTTTTGAGAATCCAACAGAAAGTAACTTTATTAATTTATTTAACTTTTTAAAACTCATGTTACTTTTCCACCATTAATTTAAGTTGTCCTTTTTATTTCACTTTTTTCGACAACTTAAATTAATCATTTAATTTTATGCTGACACATAAAAAATTGGGGACATTACAACCTTCATTGCCTCCAACATTTATTTGCATTACCAAGTGTGAGGAGGACAATCATTAATAGAGAAGGTGCGCCCCCCTTAATGATACCAAGATATGCAAAGCTTTAAGAATTTGCTAAAGCAATCAAAAGCTAAGCCTTTTGGGAACCAATGCCCACTTGTCAACGATGCCCTCCCATTTATTCATGATGTTATCAAATAATCAACTCTAACTTCACTTTGATGCCATAATTGGCCAAAAACTTTGCCAACCCTTTTGCCTCTCTATAACAATGGTTAACTGAAAATGATTCAAAGGAATCCAGAAGAGGCCAAGCTGAGCAGAGAACATTCTCCGATTTCCAATTCATTAAAAATTTCCATGGAATCTCCTTCAACATGTAGAGAGGAGATGCCATTCTGAGCAGCAAACATGTATACCCAAAACCAAAGCATGAGCTTCTGCTTCCTTTTCATTATGTCCTTCAGTTTCTTTGAAGCTGCATGCATTAGAGAGCCGGAGGAATCTCCGATCGCACAACCAGCTCCAGAGACCCCAAGATTACCATGCAATGCTCCATCAAAGTTCAGTTTGAAAGAGCCAAGAGGAGGAGGAATCCATTTAGTGTCTTTTCAAAGAGAGAATTTAGATTGAACTCCTACAGCCCCATGCATTAATAGGGTTTTCTATTTCAAGATTTAGTAAGGTACAGTTTGCAATATTTTGAGGACTGTTGTAATGTTGTGTAGAAGTCATGCCCTAGGCATTGAACTTGGTATAACTTGTTAATAAATTTCAATTCTGTTACTACATTGTGTCTGTCATCATGAGAGGCATGACGAATTTAATGATTCAGGGGCACTGTGATTTTTTAATTTAGTTGAATATGGCATTCCTGTCCTGTATCAATCTTCTGAATGGATATTGAATAATATTATAGCCATTGATAAGCAGAGACTAGCTGAAGTATCCACTGAATTATGTGTGTTTAATTTGCATACCAAGTCTGGTCATAATGTTCAAGCAAGCTACAAAATTTTTTAGCAGGGGAAATGTGACTAAATTTGTGGTTTTTGGATCTGAACCATGGTAGCCAAAAACATTCTAATCGAAAATACCATTCTTTTTGTTATTGTTTTTTAGCTGCGTGTTAAGAGTGACTTAAGACCTTGTATCTCTTAGAGAGTAAGTCAACATTGACCCACATTCTCTCCAAACCTAATAAAATTAATTTATTCTACTCTTATTGCCCTAAATCATAATTTCTATATGATGGAGGTTATTTATAGAATACATTGATTGGGATATTTGCTTGAATAATACAGCACATGTCGTTTTATCCTGAATTTGTCTGCTCCAGCATATTTTACTTTTTATGGACATCTTGTAGTTTACCTTTTTACAAACATGTGTGCAATTCTTTGAACACAGAAAGCACTCTAAGCATTCAATATACTTGGATATTCCAAACATTATTTACATTTCTCTCCATTTGGTGTTTTGTAAATTTGTTACTTCTATCATGTTAAGATAGACAAAGAAATATGTCTCAGCAAGCTTTCTAATGCATTTGCAGAATATGGAGTTCTTAAATCCAAAGTTGTAGCTGATGCTATGCAACAAATTGATCGAGCAGATTATGTTTTAGAACCCAGAAATGCATATGTTGACTCTCCACAACCGATAGGTACACAGAAGTACTTCTTATGTTCTGTTGTATTTTTGTTAGCAAATGTTTTTCTTTTGTAATTTTTAAATGAAAATATAAGTGATTAACTACCACCAAAGATATGTCAAAATGCTGTGATAAAAAATGCTATGTTACCAGTTTTGTGAGCCTGAATCCTCTGATATCACTGTAGTGAGCTTGA
The DNA here is from genome assembly GCA_007258455.2 of Sequoia sempervirens. NCBI lineage: Eukaryota > Viridiplantae > Streptophyta > Pinopsida > Cupressales > Cupressaceae > Sequoia > Sequoia sempervirens. The sequence continues at coordinate 682,963,450 of VDFB02281492.1, forward strand.
GTGCTGTGATATTGCCTTTGTGAAGCTGAATACTACCACCATTTTGAGCCTAAATGCTATGATGTTATTATTGGAGCCTAAATTGTATGATACCCATGTTAGGAGCCCAACTATAAGGCTGCTGTATCTATAATAATGCTGAAAGAAATTCAGAAATTAACTGTAGATCTATAGTAAATTAAAATTATTGAACTGCTGATATTTAAAATTTGGAACTTTTGAAAAAACTAGAGCTAAAATCTGGAACTTCTGGAAACAAAATAGACTTTAATATTGCTGATAGTTAAAATTACATCAGATAGCTGATAAAGAAGAGATAACTTTCCAGAGAGGTTATGGATGTTGAGTTAGGCTGCAAATATTTCAAAATTGGTATGAATGTTGTCCTTGGTGCAAGCACAATTGATTTAGACTTGCATAACAATCTCAAAAACATAGTCTTACATTAGAGAGACAAAGTTCATTATAGTCTATAGACCTTACCATCAGACAAAAAAAAAAATGTTACACACCCAACAAAGCTTACCAAAAAAACGTTGACACTTTGAATATGGACATGTTGATCTAAAAGGTGTTGGTAGACCCACCACCTAAAGAATGGTAGGTTGGTTGATCTACAGCCTAAAAGGGGAGGTTGGTCCCTAAACCCAAAAGTGGTCTGCGCATTTATATACAAAAAAGTTGACTAGGCCTGCTATCTAATAATCTCATTTTTTGACATAGAACCCAAATAAGTTCATAACAATGTCGACAAGGCATAAGTTGTAATGCCCCTATTTGGGAAATTCCTAATCTTAGGCCTGCAAAACAGTATTACTCACTAAGAACTGATATTAGTAATATCAGGTAACAAGAAAGTATGATAATATTCAAATCCATGCATAAAACATTATAATATTAGATCAATAAATCATAGCTAAAACAGCATAATATTTAGATCAATGATTCATAGCATCATCAATATTTGAATCAACACATCATAGCATATTCCTTATAGCAAATCATATTGTGAATCCATTGGAAATGCTTGCAAACAACAATTTCAAGGCTGGTCGTTCTTGTATTGTGAGAGCATGAAAGGTGGGCTGCCTTTCCATCCCTCAGTCCACCTTGGAGGCTGGCCATCCTCCTTGATCAAACCCAAGAGCATGGAAGGCTGGGCGTCCATTCCATCTCGGAGTGGCGCACTTGATAAGAGCATGAAGGTTGGTCTTCCTTCACTTCTCATGAACTTGGAAGACTGGCCATCCTTCCTATTTGCAAAACACTTCACAAATTCAAGATATGACTTCTCAAGGAATTTGTTATATTATATCTAAATAAATACCTCTTGTTGAAATGATAAATTTACTCTTAAAAGGCTGCCACCAATTATTTTTCTGAATATTATTAATGGCTGTTCTCAATCTCTATTCCAAAGAGATATCTCTGATTTCTTATTCTTATCTTTCCTTTTTCCCACTTGATGCTTCCTTTAAATGATTTGTTCTCCCTTTAATATCTTCCATGGTGGGGGAGGAAAAGCTACATCTTTTCATTAAAATTGCCTTTCCAAAGAGTTGTACCCCTTGGTAAGTAAGCACTCCCATTAGACTATTAATTTATTTTTATTTTTTGTTGATAGCCTTCCTTTACCTTGATCGACCATCCTTGAATAGGCTGCGATTTATTATTTGACTAGCCTATATTAGGCTGTGACTATTTTCCCATATGGTTGTGATTCTTCTTCATGGTGGGGGCATGGCATAAGTATTAAGATAAATTGCAAACTCACCAAGAGGATAACCTGAGAAAATATTAAATTCCTGTACTTAGATATTGGTGCTAAGGCAATAAAGATAATCAACTTTATAATGACAAGCAACTACTTGGTTACCAAAACGGCTTATTATTGCAAAAATGGTTTTTCCATCTACATACATACACATGGGTGACACCTGTTACCTAATAAAATCATATTCTTGCCATAAAACAAAAAGTTTTCATAACAATTCTTATCTTTGAATAGCTTCATCCCAAAGCAATTGCAGTGATTTCTTTGTTTCTATCTGGTGGTCTTATTTCATGTTTTTCTTTATTTAACTGTTTTGGATTTATAACTTTACTGTTAACAATATTTATAATGATTTTTTTGAGTTGTAATCCTTGGCATCTAATCCTATGACTCCTTCCATGAATAGCCATATTGAATGCCATGGTTGGAATAAACATAGAAATTTATAATCTCTTTGAGTGATGTGATTTTATATGGACTAAACATATGGTCTTTCTTTTCTGAAATGTTCTGTATGAAAATACCTCCAGCTGATCTATACACATTGTAATGTTCCCTAGGGTTTTATATTGTAATGTCCCTAGGGATTTATAACCTGTCTTACTTCAAAATTTAAATCACTGATTCAAGTCAACCCTTACACCACCAACAATTAATTCACAACAGCACACTTCAGTTCACTCAGAGCTTACAGAAACTCAAACAAAATACTATAATCCACAGAGAGAATGCACAACAAGTTCCGGAATTTAGATGACAGCAGAAAAAGAAACTTCTGAGTTAATTAAAGGTCTGAAACTATTACAAATCTTACAAATTGCTGTTGCAGGGCAGTTAAACTTGACTGTGGGTGTTTAACATGACAAATCTGCTCATAGGAAAAGTCGCCTCCCTCTCAACTGCACCCTTCATAGAGTTTGGATTAGGAAAATAACCTAGGTCACTGCTGTAGGTAATCTGCAGTAGTCTTTAGGTCTGAAATCACTTGGTATTTTGCTGCTGCAGAGTGCAAGGCCTTAGATCTAGAGTGATGGTGCTGCTACTTGATAGCCCTTGATGTTGAATGATCAGGTCTGCTGATATTAGCTGTCACACGAGGGCTTCAACAATATAATTCCAGCAACTGTTACACTGTCCAGCTCCCTTGAAATCATAGTAACCTTCCAGCACCTGCTACTGGTAATGCCTAGATGATTTGTATGATGGTGGTGGCTTGATTTAACCCTAGCACAGAAATTTCACCTTGGTGGATACCTGTGGGCAATGCTGATTATGAGCTGTATTGAATATCAGATAAAATTTCACTGAAGACTGGACAATTGACAAGAAAAGGTTAGGGTTTGGTGTCCTAACCTTATTAACTGAGGTATTCGTCCCAGCTCTCATACTCAGGATTTCTCCCAATTTTCTTATCAACTTTCCCGATAAATTCGCCCAGCAGCAAGAATGGCATATATACCTGTTTGTATAAAGTTGGCACTCCAAAAACAAGGCCTAGGTCAGCTAAAAGAAATATTATTTTCAAAAATTGGCGCCAAACAAGGGTATAGGTCGGCTAGTTATTATAGTTATTTTCAAATTAATTGTTATTAGTATTTTTTTAATATTAAGGTTAGTGTTTAAAAACATTGTAGGAATTGCAGGTCAGCCTCGAGATTGCTTGTCCCCAAGCAATTTCAGGCTTGGATGCTCAAAAATATCCACTCCTTCGCATGTCGCATCCTCAAGTGGAAGATTTCTCCATTTTACTAAGTATTTTGGAATAACCTTGTTCCTCAACTATTTCTCTCTTACATCTATGATTGCCTTGGGTTCCAAAATTAGTTTCCCTCATCATCAAGTGGTGGCAGCTCAAGTGATGGTGTAACTTGCTGTCCAAGGGCCTTCTTCAAGCATGAAACGTGGAAAATATTATGAATTCTTCTGTTTTCTGATAGCTTCAACTCATATGCAACTTCACCAATCCTCCTTATGCTCTTATACGGTTTGTAGAATTGGGGCTTCAACTTCTCCGCACCACTTCCTCTGAGGGTAGATTGTTTGTAAGGTAGTAACCTCAAGAATACCATGTCTCCCACCTCAAAAACCCTCTCAGTTATGTGGCAGTTGGCATACATCTTTTGCTGGTTTTGGGACTGCTATAGATTCTCTTTGAGTGCTTTCATGATGTCTAAGCTTTGCTGAATCAAATCTTTAGCTCTTGGTACTCTACTATTCGAAAGAATCAAATCCATGAATGAAACAACATCATAACCGTAAAGTTCCTTGAAAGGAGTCATACCTATAGACATGTGATGAGTAGAATTGTAGCAATACTCCCCAAGGTGCAGCCATTTGACCCATGCTGTTTGCTGCCCTGTAACATAGTTCCTCAAGTAATCTTCTATCCATTTGTTCACAATCTCTGTCTGCCCATCAATTTGAGGGTGATATAGTTAGTGCTTGGGGTCAATTCCGTGCTTGTCAAACGAAAGAGATCTTGCCAAAACAAGCTGATAAACTTGCTGTCTTTATCACTTACAATGTTCCTTGGTACTGCATAAAGTCTGAAAATCTCTCTAAAGAACAGATCAGCAACTTGTGGAGCCTTGTCCTCTTGAAGAAATAACATGAAAATGGGCATATTTAGTGAGCCTCTCAACAACCACATGGATACAGTCCTTACCTTGCACCTTTGGGAGACCCATGATGAAATCCATGGAGATACTTTTCCACTTTTGATTTGGAATGGGAAAGGGTTGGAACAAACCAGCTGGAAATACATGCTTTGTTTCATTTTGTTGACAAACCAAACACTCCCTAATATGCTTCAACACATCATTTTTGAGCCCTTTCCATGAATACTTTCCCTTGCTTGTATGTCTTGTGGTAACTTGGATGACCAGCAAGCGGCGTGTCATGACATGCTCTCAAGATTCTTTCCTTCACCTTTGATTTAGATACAAGGTACACCCTATCCTTGTATAGGATGAGCTCATCAACCACTTTGTACCTGTTATCTTGTAACTTCCCATCCAAAATATCAGTAGAAAATGTGTTTTTGGCATATTTAGCAATTTGCCAATTATAGAAACCTTCCAATCCGCAAATATTTTAGTCATAGAGCAAAAATAAAGCTTACTAAAGAGTGCATCGGTCGCCACATTATCCTTTCCTTTAACATACTCAATGTCAAAATCATAGGCTTGTAACTTACCCATTTTTGTTGTCTATCATTCAAATCCTTTTGATTGAGGAAGAATTTCAAGCTGTTATGATCCATTTTCACCACAAACTTCCCACAAACCAAGTATTGTCTGAATTTGGCCAATGCATGCATGATGGCTAACATCTCCATGTCATAAATAGAGAAGCTCCTTTCTATCTCCTTGAGCTTCCTACTCTCAAATGCTATGGGGTGCCTATTTTGCATCAACATTGCTCCAATCCCCTCTCTTGAAGCATCACATTCTAGAACAAAGGGAAGTGAGAAATTAGGAATGGCCAAAATAAAACATGAACTCATTACCTCCTTGAGCTTCTCATAATCACATTCTAGAACAAAGGGAAGTGAGAAATTAGGAATGGCCAAAATAAAACATGAACTCATTACCTCATTGACCTTCTTAAAATCTCTCTGTGCCGAAGGGCTCCAAGAGAAATCCCCTTCATCAAATTTGTCAGTGGGGCTGCAAGTTGTGAAAAACCTCTTACAAACCTTCGATAGTAGCTGCATAGTCCCACAAATCCCCTCAAATGTGTTAGATTCTTTGGTCTAGGCCAGTCCTATATTGCCTTGACCTTTTCCTCATCCACGTTAACCCCTTGGGCACTAATCTTGAACCCCAAATATAATATTTCAGTCAAACCAAACTCACATTTGGATGCCTTTGTGTAGAATGAATGTTGCTCAATTATGCCAAGCACTTCATTTATGTGCCTCAAGTGATCCTTCCATGTTTTATTAAAAATCAAGATGTCATCAAAGAAGACCAACACAAATTTCCTTAGTTGCAAAATAATACTTGATTCATGCATGACTGAAAAGTGGTACGTGCATTGGTCAACCCAAATGCATGACCAAGAACTTGTAGTACCCATAGTGATATTTGAAGGTTGTTTTGTGCACATTGTCATCTCGAATTCTTATCTGATGATACCCCAATTGTAAGTCAATCTTGGAGAAGTGCCTTGCACCATGAAGCTCGTCTATCAACTCATCAATCTTGGGTATGGGGTAGCAATTCTTGATTGTCTTTTTGTGGAGGGCTCTATAATCGATACACATCCTCATAGTACCATCTTTCTTACAACAAAAGAGGCAAATGGGCCGGAGCATAGCCCTACAATCAAACTTAACTAAAAAGAGGCCAAGGCCATATTTAATGCCCCCAATTAGACAACCTTAGGAAATAGACGAATGTTTAAACATGTGCAAGCTGAAATAATGAATCAATGTCGAATGTAGGTGCCAAACCCGATTGAAACTAATGTTGATCAGCAACATGTCAATATTTCTAATCCCTTATCAATCAAATGCATGTTATGTGTTGGAACTCAATTTGATAGTGCCAAATTTTGCTTGAGTCCCAACTCGTATGTGCATTTAGGCCTTGTTTTTTCCCATCATAGATAACCAATCTAAGAGATCTTTATGTGGGTTCCCTTCTGTCTAGTCCACCTAAGTGTTGCCAAAATCTAAGTCTAGGTGTGTTTTGGTCATTCTTCATTGTTTTTGCAGCGTTGTAGACTTTTGGTGTGGAATTAGATATTCTCCTATTTAACAATTATCCTGATCCTGTATCTTGTTCCAGATGAAGTCTTGCAAGGTTCATCACTCCTTTCCTACCTTTTGCTTCCTTTCATTCTTGCAAAACTCTATCAAGTTATTCTTTCCATTTTCCCTCTTTCTCATTATTTGCCGGAACTCAGTTGGGATTTGGATATTTGTCTTTCCTCCCGTCCCCTTATCCACTTATGCTCACAATCCCTGCAAAATGCTCACAATCCCCCCAAATCCTTTCTTCCCTCTTTGCTCTTCATTCTTGTAGACTTTTTAGGTGGATGTAGATATTTCCCCCCTTTTTACTTAATCCACATCCGGCATCGAAGTCTGCAAGTTTTCCCCTCAAATTCCCAATTCCTCTCATGTGGACTCCTGATGTCCATCTAGACTTCTCCTATTCCCTCTTACCCTCGGACCTTCCTTCCATTTCTTGTGGGATTCCCCAACACATTTGGATGTTTGGACCCCTTCAAAATATCCTATTTCGCATCCACTTCCACAAGCAATTTCTACAAAGCACTCCAAAGCCTTTTTCACTGCTCATTTCTCCTCATGTAGATTTCAGTTTGATGTCCAGATGTTTTTCCTTCCACTTGGACATCCCGTCTTGATGCCCAGTCCTGCACCTTTTTTTCGCATATTCTCCCATGCATTCCATCTTGTCCTATCACCCATTTTGCAGATTTTCATAGTGCTTCAAGAATTCTATTTATCCATCTATTTCCAATGTACAATCCCGACTTGATACCCTACATCCCATTCTCATGTCTAGTTCCTTGTTGAGTTTTTGGAATTCTTCCAAAATGCATCCTGATCATTCCAACCACTTCTAGACCTACCCAAAACCACCATTAATTCTTGATTTGACTCTTGCAACTATCAGATTGATCTTTCCCATCCAGAAAAAACCTTGGTTATCCCAAGGATACCATGAATGTTTTTGGTTTTCTAGATGTAGGTAATTTTTATGCCATCTTTCGGTCACCATTGTCAATGGATTTTGTGGTATTTCAACTTGCTTAACACACAGCATTGATGACATTTGATCTTAAATCGAATTCCCACAAGTTTCAACAACTTGACATAGCAGTATAAATACTAGTTTGCTGGTCATTCAAATAGTTAGTCATTTTCTCATTTCCATGTGACTACAATGTTAAGATCTAGGGTTCCAATCCTTGCATGTCTATGTTGCAAGGTCTGCGCCCTTGGTCTCCTTGTGTTGTGCAGCATAGCGCTTGGGTTCGTGACATGGCTTAACCGCCTCTCGTGGATTCATTAACTTTGGCGGTTGTATTGGGCATTGACAGGTCGATCTTTTGGTACAATGACAAATGTTTGTGCAACAATTGGTATTAGAGCCTAGGTCACGGGTTCAAACTGCTCGCTTGCGTTGGGGTGAGGGGGGGGGGTGTTGCAAGGCGTGCGTCCTTGGTCTCCTTGTGCTGTGCAGCATAGCGCTTGTGTTCGTGACATGGCTTAACCGCCTCCCATGGATTCATTAACTTTGGTGGTTGTATTGGGCATTAACAAGTCAATTTTTTTGGTGATGGCAACCGTCTATGCAATAGTCTAGTTGCTTGTTGAGCAGCTTATTCTTCAAATCATGAAGAGGTAGCTATTTTGTAGCAGATATTTGTAATTGAATGTCTCCTTGGCCAGTTGTGGATCTTCAAGAAAACTTCCAAGTGATGAAATATGATAAGTTCTTCTTAGCTTAGGGTTTTCTCTCGTCATATTTGGCTTTGCTGGTGTGAATATAATAAGACTTCGATAAGTGTTGCAGTACTGTAACACATTGCAGACATCGCATGTAATGGTCTTTTCCTTGTTCATGTGGGTTTTTGGAAGTTTGGCAAGGGATTTTAAAGCATGCCCAACTATGTTACAAGTTTGGGTCTGGTTTGGCTCGGATACCGGTCTGGATCTGGTTCGAATTGGTGGTTGTCTAGGCTCCCATTCCAGACTTGTGGGTCTGTCCAGGATGAACTTGGGCAAACTTACAACAAATTCCATTCTTTCATGCCCAGCCAGTGAATTTGACCATTTAACTTTTTCTTCTAATTTGACTTTTGACTTTGATGAAAAACCCAAAAACATGGATTCCAAGATATTTTGAAGACAAAAATAGTCATTTCTTTTATTGTGAGTGGTGCAATGTTGGGGAGCAAGGACAAACTCTGCGGATGGCCTACTCTGCAATGAGCTTTTATTAAATGACCAATATTTTTTTGAGTGTATTATTTTTAGTTATACACACACACATACAATTTATTAAGTTTTAGAATTTTTTATTATTTTAATCACTTAAAACTTAAATCACAATTTTTCTTTCTCTGATTTTAATTGGTTGACAGCTTGTTCTGAATTTTTTCCTTGCTGAACTCAAACACGGACACAAACATGGACACAAACCTTGTGACTTAGCTTTGCCATATGAACTTTCCATGTTATTCCTTCTATGGATTCAACAATGTTTGGTAGGACCTGAAAAATATAAAACCAATAAAGAGAGTTGATTAAAGAGCAAATTTGGCGAATGTTAGTGATGAGACTCTCCCCAGAAAATCTACCTCATTGTAATTATCAAAATATGCACTGGGCCCTTCCTTATGACATTTATAATTCTATCACTGAGGTACTTTCCACAGTTCTACATTCAAAGACCATTAATTTCCTGTAAATGCCCATTCTGGCCCTTCTAAGGTGAAACTGGCTTCCCCATATCATCCTATTAATGTAATTTAATTTCGACCAGAACTACACAATTGTTTTGATAGTATGTGTCTACTTCTTAAGTAATTTATTTTTGGGTTTCTCACTCTTTCTTCTAATGGAGTCTCATTCAAGTTAATGAAATACTTGGTGAATACTCTATACCACAATACAAGAGGTATAGTGAATACTCGGAGATGGAAAATTTTATATATATATATATTTAGAGAAAAAAAATCATACAAAGGATATGCAAATTTAAAGAATGTAAAATATGAACACTTAAATTTCAAAATAAAAAAATTAATACATTTTGAAGTCGAAAGAGATGTCAATGAAAGTGAAGATTAATTATATTAGTCTATTTCTTTAGTTATTTTAACTTTTGTCAACCACATATTAGCACTCTTAACAAAATTCAGTGTAATTTATATATCTGAGAAACCTCTATAGAAAATTTCCCAAATTTCAAGTGATGCTTCTAGGAGATTTATAGAGATGGAAAGAAACTTCATTTGAAGTCTCCTAATGTTTGGAGATATCCCCTATGGGTCTTTGAGATAGGAACACATTTCCAATATGGGAGACGAGTATCAAGGGTCAGCATATTAGTCTCCTGGTAACCATGTTATTAATTTTACTTATCTTATTTTTGCAACTTCTTACTACACTATACCTCTTGTAAGTAATGGTTAAACCAATATTAATATGAATCCTTCTCAATAGCTTATATAGATTACAATATCAGATCATTTAATTGAGCAAAAACATACAAATTTTAAACTTGCTGAGTATCACCCTTCTCTATTTGAGTTGTGATTCCCATCTGGAATGCTGTCTTCATATGCTGCCTTATTCTCATCTTTATCCTCTTTTATTTTTGTTTCAAAGTTTATCAAAATATTTAAAGAAATTGTGCTATCATTCAGTAAAACATTCCATTCCTCATTTTGAGATAGATTTCCTCTCAATGGTCTCGTCTTTTATACTAGTGTAAATCACAGTAGGCAGATAAGGAGCCTCCAGGCTTCATTGGTAGTGTTTAATATTTCTAAATGTGCTGAATGTGCAAAGGGAATCGTTTAGTGATAATTTCTAAGTTTAATCTTTTTGCATTTGCTCTTAAATTTAAGTTTTATGTATTCTTTCTGGCAGGTTACAGTGCAACTATATCTGCTCCTCATATGGTGAGTTTTCTATGATTTTGATGCTCTTCTACTAATTCTTCTTGGCAATTAATTCTTCATTTTTTGTTTGGGTTACATTAGTATCTTCTTCATTGGAGTACCAAGTGAGGTTTGGACTGAGATTTACTAATTTGGAAGATGGATTGCTCTGTTTAACATGTCATCAAATTTTGATCTAGATCAGTGATTACTAATTTGGACGATGGATTGCTCTATTAAACTACTCAAAAAATATTGATCTATCTGAGATTCTGATGTGATGAGTTCTGTGAGCATAATCACTATTTCACTGTCAGCATGAGATTTTGTATCGTATCATGTTTATTTTAGGTTCCTAACCCACTTCAAAATGCCTCTTCTACTTATCTGACCAATATTGTTTTAAATGATGAACTGTATGTTCCAGAATTTCAAGAAACTGTTTTTCGTATCTTCACCTACTTCCAGGCTGAACTTTTTTCTGAACTTTTTTCTTGTCTTTTCTGTTAAGCTAATCAATCATTTTTATTCTATGTTCCTATACTCATTTCCAACTGGTTTATACTTTTCTGACCAGTAAAAGTATGGATAGGTCAATTAAATATGTATCAGATTATCTTTTTTGACATGGTTGTAGATGATCTTTGTATTACTTAATTTCCAATCTCCAAAACTATCATGTCCACTAGGAGTCACGTTTTAAAAATGTAGTTTCAAGATTCATTTATAAAGGCCTCGATAAGCAAACATACCTGTTCTATTTGATTTTTAAGCTTGATTTAAATTTTGCTAGATGTATTGTTGAAACTCATGCTTGGACATATATCCTCAACAAAATAACCTTTCCTTGCTAATCTCTTGCCAGGAAATATTGACAAGAGACCAAGTTATCCCTTCGGATATAGAAACATCCAATAGGTCTTGAAGCTAGATACTAAGCATCTTGTGACCTTTCAAATTGCCATTGAAGAAGGTCAAACATAGTCTACCAAGCAGTCCCCACTCTTGTAGGTGGTGCCGAACTCGAATAATAATTTTTTCACCAATATCCATTTCCATTTGCAAACTAAATCACACTATGAATAAGGGATAGACACATTTCTTAGTGTATGATGTCCAAATTAATTGATTACACTATAAAATAAATTGATCACCCACTTTGTAGTGCTCCATTTAGAATTTACTTATTCATTCATGCACATACTGAATTGCTAAATCCTATTTACTATTATATAGTGTTACATAAGGAAAACCTATAAGTTGTATACGTTTTCCTAGTATGCTATATGTTGGGAACTCATGGGATCACAAATCAGTTTCCATTTACTCTAAAATTCAACTGCCCCTCCCCCACCAAACCAAGACTTGGGGATACAAGATGAAAAGTGTCCACTTTCATACTCACTTACATTAACTTGGGGGTGCAAAAGGACATTAGATGCTAGCATGTCATCCCACGCTATCATTCCCCCATTTTCGTAGTACAGCATCACACACTAACAGAACCCTTTACAATAACTTGGGGAAGCAGATGAAAGGTGAATTCACATGTCATCACATACTATTGTCCCCCCAACTCACTTTGCCCACTACACTGGACTTGGAGACACATAATGGGAAGAGTTTGATACAAAACATCATAACAACCATCTTTGATGAGAATCCTAATGGTAACATATCTCCCACCATTAACAAAAACTTCCCCTTTGACAACTTCCCAACCTTAACAAATAAATTCCCCAATAATAACGTTTCTCCTCAAAAATTATGATGAAGAATAGATGTTGAATCCCACGTGATTTAATTTTGATTCACAACAAGATAGATTTGAATTTCAATGTATGTTTAAAGCAAGATGCGTGTGCTCCATAACACTGCATGATAATCTTACCACCTAGCTTATTTTAACATAATCTCATGAGGCAAAGCACCCATGAATAAAGACATCTTCTATCAGAAGTTAAGACTATGCAAAAGAGGGGTGCAAAGTTATGCTATTCAATGGTATGAAGCCCTCAAGAAAGAGATAAATGTTGTTGTGACTAACTATCAATTCATTCACAATTGGAGATGATCTATGATTATAGGGGTTATCATACCTATATGCCTACCGATTGAAATTTTGATAGCTTGGTTTAGATTGAGAATGTCTATTTTTACCAAAATGAGGGCACAATATGACTTGCGTGTGGATGGAGCACATTTTGGTTTTTGTTGCTCTAAAAAAGAATCCATTGATGGTTCACTATCTATATCCTTACAGAATTGATTAATGATTAGGATCTAACTTCTATTGATCAGTGGAAGAAGATTCACAATGACTGTCATCTGCTAATGTGATTTCAGGGTAGTTAAGATTTGCTTTAATGAGAATTTTTCTACAGGCTCAATAGGACTGATAACACCCTGTCCATTCTTCCCAAGTCCACAACTGGTATATCTCATCTTCTAAACCAATCTAAAATCAGTGGCTTTTGTATTGTTCAAAACTCATCAATGCCTAGAGAAGACTTCTCGTTAGTAATAAGTAAAGCTTTATTGTGGACAGTATTCTAGATAAAGCACTATAGTCGGAATAAGAAAAAGCTAAAAAAGAAATATTAGAATCTGAAGAACTTGGTCATGCATTATTTCCACAGGAATTCCCAACACCATTTTGTAATAGGAAGGATGCTCTTCCTGTATCCTCATGCAATATCTTAAGTTTTTCTTTTCTTCCCTCCATGTTTATTCATGATATTTTGCATCACATGTTTAGGCATGCAATTTATGATATGAGTTTAAGGCAAACACTATGATGCTTATCATACTTTTCACAATGACCAAGAACGAGTTCAGAAGTTTTTGCAATTCTATCAATTTATAAACATGAGCACTTCTGAATTCAACAATTTTGTTATTGTGTCCTTTAGGATATTTTTAGCCGTCTTGGTTAACTTGTTTGAAGTGAATGATCCTTGAGAAGGATTGGCATTAGGTTGGCTGAGCTTCGTGTTTTGAAGAGATTCTCAAAAACCTTTCATGTAACCTTAGTTGATTCAATGTTTTTGACATGATACAATTACTCTTTATAGACATAAAGTCATAAACATCCAAGAGTCATATCCATCCTGCGAAGCCGCTTTTCTTTCCTATGTATCAATAGGTTCTTTTTTGTCAGCCTTAATTGAACATCACAAGCAATCCTTCGACCATTTCCTTTTGTTGGAGTTTGTAACTATAGCCTATAAGCTTATATTCACATCCATAGAATTGTGAGATTGGTGGCTAAAACGGTGGTGTTATTTGGAAATCAATTCAAGTCCAAAGTGTGCCAACAAATTTGTTGCAGAAAACTAGCCAACTAAAAAACCAAATTGCCTGAATTCAATACTAAATGCAAATCTTGTGCCCAAAGGATGATGGTATTCAAGAAATGTAATGTAATAACACTCCGTGCCCTAGTTTCTGACGCTGGTTTTTTTTTTATGAGGGTTTTCGGCTTTTTTTGTTTTTTTGAAATATTTGCAAAGAAATAAAATGCAAAGCATAAAGGAATACAAACAAGTATAATAAATAGCTCCTCCAATATATGTCTTATTGGCTCAATATTCAAGGGAACAAATTATTACAATCATACCCGAAATTATTTGAAGACATGCAGCTGCTGTTCACCACTTTCAGCCAAAAAAGCAATTCACAAAATGGTTCGATCCTCCCTCAACTGGCTGCCTTTTTGCTCCTGAAATGTATGGCTGGCTTCCTTAGGTCTAGGCGACCCCTTATGTGATTTTTATTGATTTTTTGAAGCCTCTATGATAAAATTGCCCCTTCCTTGAAAGGCTGACCCCTGCTGCAATTGATGGCTGGAAGATACAAAGCCGTCCCCTCTTGAATCAGATTTATTATAGCCAAAGAGAAATCTGCAATCGCCTCCCGTCAATCTTCAATCTCTGAAATATATCCAAACCCTCGGATTGTTTTTCCTATTTGCACAAATAGAACACCTGAATGATGCCCTCTTGTTTGCCAAATTTAACAGATATTTTACTGCTTCAAACGGCTGCAATCACTGAAGAAGGAACGTTCTCCAATGGCTTGAGGATTGAAAACCCTTGGCTTTCACTCTCAGACACAAATTCATCAACAACAAGCTCAATTGAATCCCTCCCAAATAACTCCAAAATGAAATATATATGCCTTCATGAGAAAGTCGAACTTCTCCAAAAAGGCAATTTAATAACATTAAAATTTTATTTATTTGCATCATTTAATATTTCATTCAAAACTTAGGAGTTGGCGCTCAAAAATTAATTCATTAATTTTGCCCCCTTTTAATGACGTTTTGACCCTCAAGTTATAACATTAAAATATCACCTCTTAATTAATTAATGTTATTTGAACCAAATAACATTAATAACTCCTTAAATTTATCATTTCTCATCATGCCATCTGAACTGGGGATTCATCAGACGATTCACCATATGATCACATGCCTTACTAAAAATAGTAAGGGTCCCACTCTGTCAATGTCTGACTTACTATAAATAGTAAGTTGAGCAAATTGAGTCCCAGAAGCCTCAAACAGAAGCCAAAGTTGATCATCACTAAACACTGGAGGTGATGCAATCCTCAGAATACCCTCTCATCACCTTCATTAGCCTACGAGGGTCATAATGATAGGCTAATCTACTGGATACAGATGCCTCACTTCGGAGGGGACATTACATGTAACCCATAGGACCTCCTGCCAGGGTGTTTTTGACCTCTCAAGAGTTGGAGAACATATTATATGCTCACATACCCCTTTTTGTATATGGGACCAATCTACCCTTGCATTTTTTTTCTAAACTATGAAAAACAATGAAAAATACCAAAAGCTTGGTAGCAGCAAAACTTAACTAAATGGAATCAATGATATTCATATATCCTCATTGCAATGTAGGTTTGATTTGCAATTAGTTTGTCAATATATTTTTTCAAAAAATGCAGGGGAATAGAAAATACCCGATTTTTGGATATATTACAAGAGCAAATGATAAAAAATTATTTGATGCTATTTATAGAAAGAGTCGAAGACTCTTTATAGAGATTTATAGAAGCGAGATTTAGAAAGTTTCTAAATCTACACTGAAGAATAACAAAGAGATAAAATTACAATAATATTACATGATTGAGCATTAATAAGCAATTAAATATTATTCTAATACCCTCCCTTAATGCTCAATCTATCAACTACACCAAGATGCCCCATGAATTTTACAATCTTATTTGGACTGAGGGACTTGGTGAGAATATCTGTTGTTTGATCCTCTGTTGGAACATACAACAACTGAACTGATCCGTCTTCAAAAAGCTTTCGAATGAAGTGACAATGAGTTTCCACATGCTTGGTTCTTTCATGGAAGATTGGATTTTTGGCAAGTTTGAGAACTCCCTGATTGTCACAGAACAAGGGAGTCGGATTTGCTTGAGATATTTGCATATCCGCAAGCATCTGACGAAGCCAAACTGCCTCACAAGCTGCCTTAGTTGCTTCCCGACACTTTGCTTCTGTCAAGGAGAGAGCCACTGCTTGTTGCTTCTTACTAGTCCAAGTGATTGCACCATATCCCAAACTGAAAACATACCCAGATGTTGATTTTCTGTCATCAAATCTGAGTCTGTGAAACCAGAGAGTCTAGGATTGTGACTCCTAGTGCAAAGAAGTCCATAATCAGAAGTACCCTTCACATAATGTAGCACACACTTTGCTACTACCCAATGATCAGCCTTGGGCGCTATCATGAAGCGTGAAATGTAGCTCACTGTAAAATTGAGGTCAGTTCTAGTGGCAGTGAGATAGATGAGGCTGCCCACTAGTTGCCTGAACAATGATTCATCCACTACAGGTGAGTCTGACTTAGTTGACAACTTGAGCCCTTTTTCCATGGGTTTGGAGGTAGGTTCGCAATCCTACATTCAGAACTAATCCAGTAGACTTTGAGCATATTTGGACCGAGAGATGAAGATACTGCTCTTTGTTTGCCAAACCTCAACACCTAAGCAGTAATGCAAAAGTCCTAAATCTGTCATGTGAAATGAGCTGCACAGATCCTGTTTGATCACATCGATCAAATTTGCCGAGCTGCCTGTAATGATCAGGTCATCCACATAGACAACAAGAATAAGAATATCACTACTAGTGCGTATGACATACAAATTAGAATCAAATGGACTCCTTTGAAAGCCATGATCTGTGAGGTACTTGTCAATCTTGATGTACCAAGTCTGAGGAGCCTATTTCAGGCCATAGAGTGCTTTCACCAGTCTGCACACCTTGTGTTCTTTACTAGCAACCTTGAACCTTGGAGGCTACGTCATGGAGACTTCTTCCTTCAACTCACTGTCGAGGAAAGCTCTCGTAACGTCCATTTGATGGACTTTCCAACCAAACTAGGTTGCTAAGGCAAGGACAAGCCGAATGGTACTCATCTTGGTTGTAGGAGCAAGAGTCTCCTTGGAGTCAATGCCTTCCTTCTGTGAGAACCCTCTAGCAACGAGACGAGCTTTGTACTTGTCAAGGTTTCTGTCAACTTTGTACTTAACCTTATACACCCATTTGCAGCTAATGGGCTTCTTCCCTCGAGGAAGATCAGAAAGGACCCAAGTGTGATTCTTCTGAAGACTCTGATATTCAACCTCCTTAGCTTGTTCCCACTCAAAAATTCCTTTAGCCTGTGAATATGTCTGAGGCTCATAAACATTGTGAATGTTGGCCATGAGAGCAAAATTAACTGTATGCTACTGTTTGCTCTTGTTTCTGGATGATCTCCCCTCAACGAGCTCATCATCATGAAGATCACCAATAGTCTTAGCCCACCATTTAGGCTGGAGAGGAGAAGTGCCAACATCGGATACAATAGGAGGATCTAGAACTGGTAGTGGATCTGGAACAGGTTCAACAGGTGGAAGATCATCATCATCCAGAGGAAAATTAGGTTGAGCATCATCAAAAACAGAATTTGCATCATCCCTCCCATCAGGTGGACCTAGCGGAAGATGGACACCCAAATCAGAAGCCTTCAAAGGCTGATCCTCAAAATGTTGCACGGATGAGAAAAGGTGAAAAGGTCCTCGTTCTTCATCAAAGACAACATCTCGACTGAAGATGAGACGATTAGTGTCTACATCAATCAACCGGTAAGCGTTATGGTTTTCACTGTACCTTGTGAACATAAGCTTTTGACTCTTGGAATCCAACTTGGAGTGCTTGGCATCTAGAATCCATACATATTCTAAAGAGCCAAAAATTTTTAGATGATTGATTCTAGGTTTGCGACCAGTCCAAGCTTCCTCAGGAGTCTTCCCCTTAACAGCCTGTGTAGGAGACTGATTAAGGAGATAGACAACAGTGTAGACTGCTTCTGCCCAATATTTATTTGGAACACTCCTGTGTTGTAACATAGAGCGGGCCATCTCAATGATTGTGCGGTTGTGCCGCTCTACAACATCGTTTTGTTGAGGAGTGTAGGGTGTGGTTAATTGGCGTTTGATGCCATGTGTATCACAGAAGTTGGAGGAAGCAGTAGAACAAAATTCCCTCGATTATCTGACCTAAGAGTGATTATGGAACAACCAGACTCTTTCTACTAAGGCCTTAAACTTCTGAAATACAGTAAACACATCTGATTTTTGTCTAAGAAAGTACACCCACATTTTATGACTGGAATCATCAACAAAAAGCAAGAAATACCTGCAACCAGTAACATAAGGTGTATTCATTGGCCCATATATATTAGCGTGAACCAACTGTAGTACCTTGGAGGCTCGCCATGAGTCACCATCCGTGAACGGTGTTCTATGTTGCTTCCTAGCTTGACAAGCTCCACAAACTCCATGATGTTGAGTCTGGATCTCAGGTAAACCAGCTACAAGTCCCTCTTGAGCTAGCTGAGAGAGATAGTGCACATTTAAGTGCCCATACCGTTGATGCCAAAGACTGGTGATGAAAGAACTTCTGGCTACCATGGCTAACTCTGGAGAATCACCTGTATCCACAAGTCCGTATAGACCATGATCCTCAATATCAACAACCAGAGTGGTGCGAGTCTCCTGATCAACAATCGAACATTTATGTGCACTGAATACCACATCCAATTGAGGAGAGTGCCGCATAATTTGATTGACAGAGAGAAGGTTCAGTTCCATGCCAGAAACATAGTATACATTGAAGAATATGAGATTCCTCCCACTAGATTGAATCTGAATAGTGCCTTTACCGACAATGGTATACACTTCACCTCCAAAAATAACTGAGTCACTGAAGGGAGAAAAGTCTGTGAACCAATCACGCCGATGGGTGAAGTGTCGCAAAGCACCTGAATCAATGTACTAGGCAGAGTACTTCACATGATTTGCAGGTCTTTTAGCCATAAAAGCATAAAAGGTAGATTCCTTCTGCTTAGTGTACTCGACAACATTTGCTTTCTGTTGAGACCCTTCCTGCTTCTTTTGTTCAGAAGCCAAACGTTGACAACAATCCTTCTTCATATGACCATATTTGTGGCAGTAATTACATTGAATGTTCTTTTTCTTAGGGCTGCCCTGAGCCTTTTTGCTGCGAAGGTTGACCTTTCCCTTTATTCTTAGCCTGAGACTTGGTTGCAAAAGCTTGCTTTGTAGAGGATGAAGAGGCACTACTACCAAACTGTTGTTTCCAGCGTTCCTGCTGCAAGAGGATGGTACAAAGCTCTGGAAACTTCAAATCAACATTAGTCGATGTAATGTTGAGGGTTTCAACAAAGTGCTCATAAGACTTTGGTAGACTTTTCAAGGTGATAACAACCATGTCTTCTTCCTCCATCTTTCGACCAATTGCCTCCAACTAATCACGGATGTCCTGAATCTTTGTCAGATGCTCCTATAAGGACTTTCTCTTATCCATCATGATGGAGAACAATTGGTTCTTTAGAAAGAACGCATGGCTCTTGTTGGAGGTTTCATGCAAGGTTTTCAAATGCTCCCAAATCTCAGTAGCTGATTTGTTGGATGGAACCTATGGAAGCTAATCATCAGTATTGAAAGCTTAATGAGCATGACCGCTTCACGATTTTGCTCATCAAACTTTTTCTAGTCTTTACCTGACGATGTGGGACGAGTAGTAGATCCTAGAACAATTTGATCAAGGCAGTGATATTTGAAGACCATCATCATTCGTTGCTTCCAGGCTAAGTCACAAGGTTCAAATTCGAATTCGTGTTCGGCAACATTGAAATTCGGTTGAAGTTCGACAAGGAAAAAATTTGAAGAGTAAAAAATTCGAACTAAATTCACCTTATGTAATTTTTTTTTTTTTAATAAATATAAGTAATTTATCCACAGTTGTCTAAAGTAAATTAAATAATATTAATAGTATATAAAAACTAGTAAATATTATATATACTAAAAATATATATGATGTAATTCAGATGAAATTCAACAAGAGTAAAAAATTCAAAAAAAAATTGACATTAAATTTACCTTATATAGAAACTATTAGAGTTCATACTATTTTAAAACATATTATTAATAAGGAAATAAAAATAATAGTAAATTTAATAATATTAAATATTATTTTTTTAATATAATTAAAACAAATATTCTATTTAAAAAACATATCGATAATGTCATTAATAAGAAAATAAAAATAAGAGTAAATTTAAATATATAAAATATTAATTTTTTAATATAAATAAACGTTAAAACAATGAAACCATAAAATACAAATGATTGTTAAAAAATTAAAACTTTGAAATTTTATAAAATAATAAAAAAACCAAAATAAAAAACTTAATATTATGAATGATTGTTTAAAGATTAAAACTTCGAAATTTTATAAAATAAAAAAATAAAAGAAAACCCGAAAATAAAAAAGCGGCCGCCTACCTAAAAGACTCATAGAGCACAGTGAAGGATCACCATCGCTGGTAGAGAGTGAGCTCCAGCACAGACGATTTGGTGGGAGGACCTGGCCATAGCTTGGGCACCAATGCCAAGAGGGAATGGTCAAAGGCGCCAAGAGGAGGATCAAAATGAAGCTGATAAAAACACAAGAAACTACCAACATTGTGTTGCACTTATTTCTGTATGATTTTTTTGGCGAATTAGAACGAATTTCATATTCTTTTAAGATTTGCCGAATTTCGAATCTCAAGCCGAAAATTCGGTGAATGTTGTGACTAAGCTTCTAGGTATTATAATTTTTGCCTTTAAAATGTTGATTGCCTTCCAACATAATGTTGGTCAAACTCGCCATCTTGCACGCTTTTCAAGGCACAAAAAACAAGGCAAATAGAAGGGGTGATAAAATAGATTGCACTGATCCCCAAAAATTGAGGTAGTTTTAGGCACAAAAATTGAGGTAAACTCGTTGGCACAAATCCCAATGCACGGATTACGAGGCACCTAGAAAAATGGAAGACAACCCAAAAATCCTCTTGAAAAACCTAGAAAGGATCTGCTGTTAGAAAATATTGTCGAGTTAAAACCGAGGATTTACTTCAAAATCCTAGTCACCAAATGCAGGTCATGGGTTTTTTCTTGCAGAAAATGCCAAAAAACGAGCTGGAAAACGGGTTTTTGAAATTGCATGCATAGAAAACTAGGGTAAAATGCGATTATTACAGACACATGAAAAATCGCGGCCAAATTTTAGGAAGTTGCACCCAAAAATAGAACAAAATTGTGCCTAGAAAACCCTAGTCGCAGCAAGAAATCACACCCACAAAACAATGAAAATCGCGCTCAGGAAAAGTGAAAAATGCGCTAGAAATTGATGAAATCCATGACCACAAAGAGTAGAAAAAATGCGGCTTCAAACATAGAAAAAAACACAAGGAGATGAACTAGAAAACATGCCAAGAAAGAAGGAAAGAAAATGGCGCTCAGACAGAGAGGAATCACGTCGGTAGAAAACACAAGTAGACAGGAAATGCAGAGGTCGTGAAAATGGATTAGGTTGCACGCGACTTGAGAAGAATAGACGACCTAAAAACAAACGTGATTCTGAAGGTTGCGATTTTCCTTTACAACGGCAAACGAATGTTAGGATTTTTCCCAGCAAGATCGATGATTTTTATTGCACAAAGAGATGTGCAAAACAGACAGAAAAATCAATGCTGAATTTTTTTTTCCCGCCTCAGCTTTGATACCATATTACAATAGCAAATGGTAAAAAATTATTTGATGTTATTTATAGAAAGAGTTGAAGACTCTTTATAGAGATTTATAGAAGGTAGATTTAGAAAGTTTCTAAATCTACACTGAAGAATAACAAAGAGATAAAATTACAATAATATTACATGATTGAGCATTAATAAGTAATTAAATATTATTCTAATAGGATACTCTCCTAAGAGCAAGAAACTTTGTTTTGCTCATAAGTCAATTGTTTGCATTCTAGAATCAAAAGGTCATACCACTTGAAATGAGATTCCACTTGTCCACATCAATCACATGCCTTCACTTTGCTCGGTACGACCATGCCTTCGCATTCATGAGCATCTCATGTTAAAAAAACTAGAGACACACAAGCACAAGATTGTATTGTTGATGGATAGGAAGCAAGATAGAAGACAAACAAATGATCTAGAATGGGTACATCATGTACCCTTTACTTCATTGATCAACTCACAACTTGATGATTACATTTTACAACAACCTCTTTGATGCAAAGTCATTTGACTAGTGACCTATGGGTACAACACATGAAGGATAAATCCACACAATTGATATGAACTCATTACACTATTACAATCTCATTTGATGCATGTGGGATAAATCTGGACAATGCAACATTAACATTTCAACTTCCTCCCTTAATTTGCAATTTGAGGATTTAGAACACATGTAGTGTAACATGTACAATATATTGACAAGTAAGAGAATGTCATGATGACAATCTCCCTTCATGAAAAACTCGTTGAGACATAATTGCTCTCGAAACTTGAGGAACTTTGCCTGGATCAATGGCTTGGTGAAGATATACCATTTGGTCCTCTATCCCAACATAGTCAATAGAAATATTTTGAAGCTCCAAGAGTTTATGAATGTTGTGGAACTTGATCTCGATATGCTTAGTCCTTGCATGAAAGACTAAATTCCTAGCAATCTAAAACTCTAATTGTCACAACAAACCATTGGCATGTCTTTTAGCCCATACTAGTGATCTAGCATCTTGCATAACCACATTGATTTGTTCAATGCACTTTGCTAATGATGTTGGAACATTGGTTTGCTTATTGGAAGATTACAAGATCAATGAATCTCCCAACATGAAAACGTCGTTTGAAGTAGACTTCCTTTCATCAAGATCCCTCACCCAATTTGAATTAGTGTAGTCATGTATAATGCATTGACCTTGTCTCTTGAACCCAATGCCAAATCCATAGTCCCCTTCACATATCTCAAGATATACCTTGCAGTTTTCATGTGATTACTTTGTAGTTCCTAATTAAACTTGACCACCAATCCAATGACAAAAGAAATATCAAGGTGTGTGTGGGTAAGATATCACAAACATCCCTCTAGGCACCAATAACTCGTATGATCTACCTCTTTTGTCACTATACTCTTTATCAATGTAAATTGTAATGCTAGGATAATAGGGTTTTGGAAACTTTTGCAGCCTCCATCCTAAATCTTGTCAATAACTCTTTGGTATACTTTGACTAAGATACAACAATCCTATCTTGTCACACCAAACTCACAAAGTTAGAAAGTAGTGAAGCAACCCCAAATTCGTCATCTCAAATCATGAGGCTAATTGCTTCTTTGTTTCAATAATCAAAATTGGCATTGTTCTTTGTTAGAATCAAATCATCCACATAGAGAACAATTATGTGAACATTTCGATCAGTCTTCTTAACATACATATATGGTTTGTTGGCAAAGTTTTAAGAATCCAAATCCATAAATATTAACTAATCTTCTCATTCCATGCATGAGGTGCTTGCTTCAAACCATATAATTACTTCTTCAATCTATAAACCAAATGTTCCTCACCTTCCTTCACTATCTAGGACTTTGTTGTATGAAGATGTCTTCCTTCAAATGACCATGAAGAAACACACTTTTTACATTGATTTGATACATTTGCCACTTAGCTGCAATTGCAACAAGTGTCCTTAGTGTAGCGAAGCTTGCAATTGGAGCAAACATCTCATTAAAGTCAATGCTTTCAGTTTGTGAGCCTTGGCTTTGAGTTTAGCTTTGTACTTCTGAGCCTCCCCCATAGAGGTGAACTTGCAACCAATGACCTTACGTTTTAGTAACTGACAACTCCCAAGTTTGATTCTTCATGAGAGAACCATATTCATCTTGCATTGCTTTTTCTGGATGCAGATTACTTTGAGCTTCTAGGTATGATTCTAGATTGTTCAAATCTTATACCCTAGCCATAAAAGAATGGTTTGCAAATTGACTTCTTGTCTTCCATGTATCTAAAGCATCTACTTCGACATAAGCATCGTGAAGGGTTTGTGTGGCCCAAAGAGGCATTTTGCTGCAACTGCTAGAGTTTTGAGTCTTTCTTGTCTAGTCTCTTTTCCTTCTTCAATGTGCTCAGTAATGATGCTTCCATTCCCCTCTTCATCAATATTTTGCAAATTCAACATCAAGGAACCTTGAGTGGGAGAACACACATTAGGAGCAAGTAGATTGGGAATTGTAGTGTACTTATTATCTAGTCCTCTCTTCCCTTCATCAAATACCCCATTTTTATTAATGAGCACCTTTTTCAACATTGAATCCCATAGTCTCCAAGATTTTGATTTTGCACTTTAACTAACAAAGACACACTTGCGACTCTTCATATCTAGTTCCTTCCTATTCTTATTACAAATGTGTGCATAAGTAGCACACCCAAAGACTTTGAGGTGAGACAAGCAAGGCTTCTTGCCTCTCCATTTCTCCTTAGGAGTCACCTCCTTTATAGCCTTTGTTGGCATTTGATTAACAATATAACAAACCCAATTCATTGCTTCAATCCAATAAGCATTAGACAAATTCCTAGCTTCCAACATATGCCCAACCATCTCCATGGGTGTATGATTCTTCCTCTTAGCTAACATATTTCGTTGTAGAGTATGAGGAACTGTAAGTTCTCTCATAATGCAATGCTGCTCAAGAAAGTTTGTGGATGTCTTGCTTACATATTTTGTGCCATTATTTCTTTGCAACTTCTTGATCTTCTTAGCAAATTGCTTCTCCGCTTCTACCTTGAAGACCTTGAAGGTAGAAAGTACCTCATACTTCATCAAAAGATAAACCCAAGCCTTTTTGATAAAATCTTTGACCAAGACACATAGTTTGAACTATTATGCATATTTATTGGTTATGGGCACATCGCATCATTGTGCACTGACTACAATTTCTTTGATGCTCTCCATGTAGTGTTCTTGTCAAAAGGTTCCCTTTGATGCTTCCCATAGAAACCCTTCACAAACACCCTTGAGATAGTGAGACATGGAAAACCATGTGCCATATTTTTGCCTCTTCAAGAAAGTAATGCTTTGGTAATTGAAGTGTACCAACCTTTCTTTCCACAAACCACTGGCATCTAAGGCAATCAATGCTTGATGTTAGCACATAATGTTATTAGGGGTCATACTCTTATAACATTTATATATTGTTCTAATATAAGGTCATAAGTTATATACTTTATTAAGCATATCCCATTCAAAATAATTATAGTCTAATAACTATTAGATTAATAATTATTTATGAATGGTGGTGGTTATTAAATAGGTGTGACTAATACCCCTTTAGGTATTTTGCCATCCTTTCTCCTTTATTTAAGGAGGTTCTCTCTCATTTGAGAGTATGTGAATTTGGAGATTGAGAGTGAATTCTATCACTATGCACATGAAGTATTAATGGCCTTGTGGAAGTAAGGAGAAGTGATTCCCTAGGTTCGGTCTATGTTAGAATAGACCATTTTTACAAGTGTTTTAATAAAATGATGCTTTATGGGGTTTTTTACCTGAAAGTGTTTTCCCCATGTATATCTTGTGTAATGTGTAAAATATATGCTTGTATGCTTCTCATTTTCTTTATTTTATATTTTATATATAATGATTAGCATCCGAAGATCTTATTTTCTAACACTTGATTCTCTTGACTGCAAAATCAGTCAAAGATGCATCAATTATCCTTTGCAGTACCAGTTGCAATAACAAATAATTTGTTCTTTGGATCCTTAATCCAACAAATATTTCCTAGAAACTCAATCATATACCCTTCTATAGCAAGTTATTGCATTGATCAAAGCTTCTTCGCCATGCCAAGAGCATACAAAACGTTATGAAAGAAGCCATTCTTGAACTTCATAGTCCCCACACTAAGCACCAATATTGAATTATCATTGCTAAACACAACATTTTGATTGCCACTGTTGATGTTCATAGCAGTGTCGGGTGTATCCTTCCAGCCGATCTCCTTACATTGATTGGATAAATTAAATCATAGCCAATGGCTATTTAATTTATGAAGATATCGATTGATGAAGAAGCACGACTTATATTAAATAATATTTAATTATTGTCCAAGGTTCGAGTTTATGTGGGGGCGCAATCTTCAAGGAGGCCGACTTCTTGTTTGTAAGAGACATGCCTTTTGGAATGAGGCCGACATGTTGTTCTTGGAGAGTCACGTCTCTCCCTTCACATTGTATATATACTCATTGATTGTAACTCATTTGATCATCCATTCATTTCATTGTTCATTCTCAAGTTCGAATATTCAAGTGCGAGTTCTTCATCAAGTGCAGATCGATATTGTAGAAGGCTGAGTTTTATCATCAGCGAATTGCATCATTGTGTTTCTGTAGTTGCATCAGATTGTGGTGCTTTCTCTTGGCCTTCATATTGGCCTCTATTGTAAAGGAGACATTCTTTGTGATTCAATATATAAGTGATATATTGTTGCTGGGTTTTTCTCCCTCAAAAGGAGGGTTTTCCCAGAGTATCTGCTGTGTTATTGTGTTTGATTTTGAATTAAATTTCTATGCTCTAATTTGATCATAAAACTAACATGGTATCAGAGCGGGTTTGAAGAAGATCTTGATCAGATTTAGTATTGCAGCGATACTCTTTATCCTCTTTCTCATCATTGATTACTTCTACCTCTTCGTCAAGATGGTGAACAGTCTCAAGATTGAGGATAGACTTGAGGGAGCATCAAATTTCACATCTTGGAGATTCAGAATTATGCTCACCTTGGAGGAAAATGAATTGGCAGAGTTCGTGGAGAGCAAAGTCCCCAAGCCTACGGATGAGGAAGAGAAGGTTCAATGGAAGAAGAAAGATAAGGCGAAGAAGATGCTAGTTGATTCCGTGAAGGATCATATTGTTCCTATCATCTCCAAGTTGAAGACGACAAGAGAGAAGTTGAAAACTTTGGAGGAGATGTAGGAAATTAACAACACAAGCCGGGCACTTGCACTGAAGCAACAACTCCATCATGTTAAGATGGCGAAAGGAGAATCTATTATTGCCTACTTCATGAAGATTTCCGAATTGAGAGATCAACTCTCTACTATTGGCCATGTTGTTGATGACAAGGACTTGACCATGCTTGCCCTCAATGGTCTTCCTTCATCTTGGGAGTCTTACATTTAAGGAATCAGCGCAAGATTGAAACTTCCCAAGTTTGATCGTTTGAGGGCGGATTGCATTCAAGAGGAGTCTAGGTTGGCTGCTAGAGGCATTGGTCAAAGCTCCACTAATGAAGACATTCATGTTCTCGCCACTCAATCCTCGAAGAAGAAAGGGAAAGATGGGAAGAAAGGATATTTCAAGAGGAATGGAGATAAAGGAGCTGATGG
Source organism: Sequoia sempervirens (assembly GCA_007258455.2). Lineage (NCBI taxonomy): Eukaryota > Viridiplantae > Streptophyta > Pinopsida > Cupressales > Cupressaceae > Sequoia > Sequoia sempervirens. The sequence continues at coordinate 682,990,692 of VDFB02281492.1, forward strand.
TGCTCCCACATTCAAGAAGAAGAGGGACCTCTCCAAAGTCCAATGTTTTAGATGTGACAAGTATGGTCACTATGCAAAGGATTGTCCAACCAGGCCTAAGTAGTAGGCTACCATTGCAGATGTTGATGAAGTCTCCTCGCAAAAGGATTCTTGTGAATACTTATTCTATTCGGCATTGTCAAGCAATGTATCTACTGACACTAACACTTGGTTGATTGATAGTGGTGCCTCTCGCCACATCACCGGATTTAGGGAGCATCTAACTAATTTGGTGGAGAGAGATTCTAGTGAACAAGTCATTATTGGAGATGATGCTAATTACTCTGTGAAAGGAATTGAGACCTCCACTCTTCACTTGGATTCTGGCATTTCCCTGTAGTTGAGTGATGTTCTATTTGTTCTAGGCATCAAGCGAAACCTTGTTTCCAGTTCAGCCTTGGAAGACAAGGGGTGCCAAGTTGCATTCTCAAAAGGCAAAGTTCTTGTGTGGACGAAGAACTCAAACTCCAAGATTGCTCGGGTAATTGGAGTTAGACATGAGAGCCTCTACAGGCTATGCACTCGTCCACTTCAGGCTCTAGTGCATGATTCTTCAAGTTTGTGTGAACTTTGGCATCGAAGATTGGCTCACCTTCACTTTCGAGCTCTACCTATCATGGAGAAGATGGTCACGGGCCTTCCAAAGTTCAACCAGGAGCATGAAGGTACTTGCAAAGGCTGCGCCTTGGATAAGAATACAAAAGGTCCATTTCATAGTAGAGAAAGTAGATCCAAATGTATTCTAGATCTTATTCATTATGATTTATGTGGTCCAATGTCTGTTTCTTCTTTGAGTGGTTTCTTGTATTACATTATTTTTATTGATGACTACTCTAGAAAGACTTAGATTTATTTCTTGAAATCTAAAGAATCTGAGGAGGTATTAGAAAGGTTCAAGGAATTCAAAGCTCAGGTGGAGAACTTGTCCGGGAAGAGGATCAAAGTTTTGAGATCTAATAACAGAGGAGAGTACACTTCTGACAGCTTCCGTAACTTTTGCATAGAAGCTGGGATTAAGAGGGAGTTCAGTGTCCCTTATAATCCTCAACAGAACAGCATTGTTGAAAGGAAGAACAGATCTATTGTGTGAAGCTTTCTGTCAATCCCGTGTTTCATGACAAAACCAAACATGTTGAGATCAAATACCATTATATCAGAGATATGGTATTGAGAAAAGCATTTCAGTTGAGGTATATTAGCACTGATGAGTAGACGACAGACATTCTCACCAAGCCCCTCTCCAGGATAAAGTTTGTGTACTTTTGAGACAAGCTTGGTATGGTGGAGAATCAAGCCCTAGCTGAGAAGGAGTTTCAGTATCAATGATCCTCTTTAATGCATTACTCTTTGAGAGAGATTTGAGGTGCAAGCCTTGTTAATGCATTTCTTTTGAGATTTGAGGTGAAAGCCCTTGTTTCCACCCTCTGGGAGAGTCATGGTGGATGTCATGTGTGTGACTCCATGACAACATCACGTGAGAGTCTGTGATGTTTTTTCTTGTACTTGTGTTTTCACCCTCTGGGAGAGCCATGGTGAACGTCATGATGAGGTGACAACATCATGTTGAGTGATGAGCACTTGTACATACCATCCATGGGAGTAGCCATGATGGTTGATATCACGATGAGGTGATATCTCTTTCCTTTCCACATATGGGTGTAGCCATTGTGGTAGACATCACGATGAGGTGATATGTCTTATGCAGCTAGAAGTATCCTCCCTAGCTGAGAGGGAGTGTTGATGTTCATAGCAGTGTCGGGTGTATCCTTCCAGCCGATCTCCTTACATTGATTGGATAAATTAAATCATAGCCAATGGTTATTTAATTTATGAAGATATCAATTGATGAAGAAGCACGACTTATATTAAATAATATTTAATTATTGTCCAAGGTTTGAGTTTATGTGGAGGCGCGATCTTCAAGGAGGCCGACTTCTTGCTTGTAAGAGACATGCCTTTTGGAATGAGGCCGACATGTTGTTCTTGGAGAGTCACGTCTCTCCCTTCACATTGTATATATACTCATTGATTGTAACTCATTTGATCATCCATTCATTTCATTGTTCATTCTCAAGTTCGAATATTCAAGTGCGAGTTCTTCATCAAGTGCAGATCGATATTGTAGAAGGCTGAGTTTTATCATCAGCGAATTGCATCATTGTGTTTCTGTAGTTGCATCAGATTGTGGTGCTTTCTCTTGGCCTTCATAACGGCCTCTATTGTAAAGGAGACATTCTTTGCGATTCAATATATAAGTGATATATTGTTGCTGGGTTTTTCTCCCTCAAGAGGGGGGTTTTCCTAGGGTATCTGCTGTGTTATTGTGTCTGATTTTGAATTAAATTTCTGTGCTCTAATCTGATCATAAAACTAACAGCTACCTCCTTGTTTCCAAGAAACAAAACTATCCTTATCATGGCCAATATGCTTATAGGCCTATATATCGAGATTCTAATATGATGCCGCCTTAGTGGTAGGAACCAATGCAGTCATGCCACTAGCATTATCATGACCAAAAGTAGGCACCTTTGCAACTTCTTCAAGAAACCTGTCCACTCACTTTCCCGCTTTCTATTTTGTGAGCAAAATTGTACATTTAGTTTTCCTATAACCTACATATGCTTGCACCCAAATTTTTTTATTTTAAACTTTGTCTTTTCTTACTTATCAACTCACTTAGAAGATTGTCTTATGTTCTTATCATAGTAATGAGTCTCCGACTTGCCTCGGACTTGGCTAGGGTGACTCAACTTGGGACTCGGGACTCGGCGAAATGAAAAAACCCTAGAAATTTAAAGATTTTTAAAGATTTAAAACTTGTTTCCAGCACCCTTTATTGAATAAACCTTAAAGACACAATAACATCATTAAATAGAAGCAAATTTGATCACATACACAAGTATACATCAATCACATAAGTATAAAGTACAAAAATTGTAGATAAGCTGTTGAAGGAAATAGCACACTTAGATATATAAGATTATAGTCAAATGTATACAAAACTCATGGAATATGAAATCCATGACATCAAATGTTCCAAACAAATATGAAATATCAAAACAATAACTACAAGTCTATGGCTCAAAGGAGTCTGCATCCTTCCTACGAAGGCATCTAAGGTGGGTCCTAGATGATGTAGCAACTGCAACCATAGTCTCTGCTTGTGACTCCATAGCAACATTAGTTGTGGATGTGTTTGCTTGTGCTTTAGCCTCCTCCTTTGCCATGGCTATAGCCTCAACCTCTCTATCTGCCCGGTCAACCCAATCAAGGTCCTCGTCACTAACACAAGTATACATTGATCATATAAGTATAAACACAAATTGTAGCTGAGCTAATCAAGGAAATAGCACACTTAGATATATAGTCAAAGATTCAAATGTATACAAAACTCATGGAATATGAAATCCATGACATCAAATGTTCCAAACAAATATGACATATCAAAAGATTCAAAACAATAACTAGAAGTCTATGGCTCAAAGGAGCCTGCATCCTTCCTATGAATGTGTCTAAAATAGGTCCTGGATGATGTAGTAGCCATAATCTCAAGTATCAGGGAAATTGCCCTAATGGGGTTGAGGGGCAATGCCCTTTATGGGGGTCTAGGTGTAGTGCCTCTAGTGGGGTTGAGGGGCAGTGCCCCTCGTGGAGGTCTGGGGGCAGCATCCCCGGCGGGGTCAAGG